>MJUT01043253.1:244672-271869 GCA_002080005.1 Gigantidas platifrons
AAGGAGTAATCAGAATCAGAACAGACAACACAATGGCCAAAAGATACCAAAGGAGTAATCAGAATCAGTATATTGAAGAAGAACAGACAACACAATGGCCAAAAGAAAAAGTACAAAAAGACAAACAATGATCTACAAAACATACACATAAAACTAAAGATCTAGTAACACGAACCCAACTAAAACTCGGGGGTGAACTCGTGTTCTCCGGAAGGGTAACCCCACTAAAAATATATCAGCATGACATCCTTCTATGTACAGTAAAACCTGTCTTATGTGACCATCTAATGGGTCATTGAAATATGGTCACATAGGACAGGTGGTTTCTAAATACAGGTTTATTTAATTGGAAATGTACTGAAAAGGGAAATTAAAATGCAAGTCACAAAATATAAGTTGTTGCTTAATAGAGGTGGTCACTTAATAGAGGTGGTCACTTAAGCAGGTTTGACTGTATATAGCAATGCATGGTTCCTTCTATGTATATGTGCTATGTATATATTGCTTTATGGACATATAATGTAATTATATAGTAAATCTTAAAAACACATTAGAACTTGTGTCACAAATGACCACTGATATGTTCCGTTAGTCGGAATCACAATCCGGTCTTTTCTTCATTCATAATTTATCACCGGACTTTTAACCAGAGGAGAAAGTCGTGACTTCCGAAAGGTTGGTGGTTTTCTCCCGGGTGCATCGGTTTCCTCCACCAATAACACTTACCGCCACGATGTATCAGAAATATTGTTGAAAGTGGCGGTAAACACCATAAAACCATGTCATGAAACTCTATACAATTATTGCCTTTATACGAGGTGAACATCGGAACATGTCTACCCAATGATGGCCGAAGAAAGACAACTTTTCGAGGGTTGACAACTTGATTTTCACCTCAAATGAAAGCAATAACTGTTGTATAATAGCAAAACTACTATAAGATGCATAAAAACTTTAAGGCTTTCGTTTGTAGACGATAATAAAATAATTTCTGGTAAGGTAATATACAATCACAGAACCGGACTGAAATAAGCTACCAAAAAAAAAAAAAAAAATTGTATACAAGTTTTTAATATTTGACCTTGTGTTTAATATGGACAATTAGAGAGAAAGAGATAACGCCTGACGATTATAGATGTTTCTACATACCGATATAAATATAGTAGAACTTCGCTGACTCGAACTCGAAGGGACTGTCCAAACCTGTTCGATCTATCGGTAGTTCGAGCCACCGAGGTCCTGTAAAAAATACTAACAAATTAGACAGTTGTCAGTCAGTCAGTCAGTCAGACATTTCAGATTTTAAAAGCTGGAATGTAGAGAATTGTATTTGGATATTTGGCACGACGGAAACAACATCTCGAGAGTTGACAACTTAAAATATATATCATATGAAGGTAATAACTGTTTTATTATACCGAAAGTCAAGCTACTCTGAGATGTTTAAAAATGTGAATGTATTTCATGTAGAAGAGAACAGAATAATTTCCGGTATAGTACATACAATTACGGAAACGGACTGAAAAAAACCAATCGGATTTTCAAAGTACTTCCGGTTGTCAGCGGTCGTACACCAGGCGACAACATATTTATATGTTTGGAGTCTATCTGATTGTGTTCATCGTCAGGAAGAAGAGTTTAAAGATACCACAGAGGCAATCATAATCCGTATATCGAAGAAGAACAGACTACACAATGGCCAAAAGATACCACAGAGGCAATCATAATCCGTATATCGAAGAAGAACAGACTACACAATGGCCAAAAGATACCACAGAGGCAATCATAATCCGTATATCGAAGAAGAACAGACAACACAATGGCCAAAAGAAAAAGCACAAAAGGACAAACAACGATCTACAAAACATACATATAAAACTAAAGATTTTCCGAAATGCATCTAGATTGTCTTATTACTTTTATAAAGTAAAAAAAAAATATGTAAGGTATAATAATCTAAGTAATTTTGATCGAATACTTGATAAGAAAAGTTTGAAGATTACAAAGTGGTAATCAGAATCTATATTTCAAAGAAGAACAGACAACATAATGGCCAAAGGGAAAGGACATCCAACGATCTACAAAGTATACACATAAAACTAAAGATCGAATAACACGAACCCCACTTAAAACCAGGGGTGAACTCAGGTGCTCCGGAAGGGTTAGCAGTTCCTGCTCCACTAGTGCCACCTATTGATTGTGCTAGAACTACAAAAACAATCAGCTCCAATATACATGTACATAAAACGAAAAACAACCAACGCCCAGCCATAATTTTGAATTACGAGACATTATGACCATATAAACAACATTAAAATATGCGATAAAAGTACATTTGTACATTCCCTCTCTAAAATTTCAAAAATATTCGTGATTAAAAAAAACATTTCGGGTCATAAAGCATCTGTGTAAAAATTTACATAATAAAAGGCATTGAATATTAACATAGTTCATCAATTTGAGATCGTCATCAAATGTTTGAAAATTTAAATACAATTTGGAACATTCTTCAAAAAGCTCAAATCTCCGTAAAAAACGTTTTTAAATGGAAATGATTTCATACTCAACACTATAAAACGTACAATAAACACACAACGCATCATCAAAAGGAACACTACCAGTCAATCTTAATGTCTAAAAGGAGAGCACCGGCACGAAACAGAACTTATGTACAATAAACACAGTGTATCATTAATAGCAACAAGCGGTCTGTCAAAGGGGTAGAATAGGTATGAAACAGAGCATGGGAACAATAAACAGAGTGTATCATTTATAGCAACAGACGGCCTGGTGTGGCTGTCAAAAGGAGAAAAAAGGTACGAAGCAGAGCATGGGAACAATGAACAGGCGGTCTGGTGTTGCTGTCAAAGGGGGAGAACCCCAACGAAACAGGGACTATGCACAATAAACACAGTGCATCATTAATAGGAAAAGGCGGCATGGCGTACCGAGCAATGGGAGAGAACCCTGACGAAACAGAGACTATGTACACTAAACAAAGTGTATCATTAATAAGAACAGGCGGTCTGGCGTACCTGTCAAAGGGAGAGAACCCTGACGAAACAGAGACTATGTACAATAATTATAAACACAGTGTATCTAGGAACAGGCGGTCTGGTGTGGCTGTCAAAGGAAGAGAACCCTAACGAAACAGAGGCTATGTACATTAAACACAGTGCATCATTAAGAGGAACATACGGTCTGGTGTGGCTGTCAAAGGTGGAGAACCATGACGAAACAGATACTATGTACATGTACAATAAACACAGTGTATCTTAATAGGAACAGGCGGTCTGACGTGCCTGTCAAAGGGAGAGAACCAGCACGAAACAGATACTATGTACATTAAACACAGTGTATCATTAAGAAGAACAGACGGTCTGGTGTGGCTGTCAAAGTGGGAGAACAGGTACGAAACAGAGCATGGGAACAATGAACACTGTATCATTTAAAGGAAGAAATGGTATGGCGTACCGGTCGGGGAGGGGGAGGGGGAGTGTGCGCCACGAAATAGAGCATATGTACAATGAACACAGTGTATCATTGATAGGAACAAACGATATGGGGTACCGGACAAAGGGAGAGATCCCTCATGAAACAGATGATGTGTACATTAAACACAGTATATCATTAATAAGAAAATGGGCCTGTCGTACCTGTCTAAGGGAGAGAACTGGTACGAAACAGAGCATGGGAGCAATGAGCACATTGTATCATTAATAGGAACAACCTATATTATGTCGTACCCGCCAGCGGGGTGGGGGGGGGGGGGGNGGAGTGTGCGCCACGAAACAGAGCCTATGTACAATGAACACAGTGTATCATCGATAAGAACAAACGATATGGTGTACCGGTCTATGAGAGAGAACTGTCATGATGAAGCAGAGCCTATGTAACAGAGGCTGTATACAATTAACAAAGTTTGCCATTAGGGACCTGTCATTATTTATCTCCAGGGGGGCCGGCAAATTATTTTGAATGACCGGAAAAAATTAAATGACCCCCCTTTCCACTTTTGTGTAACATATGTGACCCCCTCCTAATAGTGTCAGAAAATTTTTGACCCCCCATTTTTCCTCCACTATGCCTTCATCTATCACAACTGTATGACAATCCATGGTACTCGGGTAAATCAAAATATAACAAACAAATATGATCTTAATCAAAATTATAAACTGAATTAAATCTATTAATCACAATTATGATATAGAAATAATATTTAGTCATATATGTAATTTAATAAGCATGTTAACCCCTTCAGGTGTAATACCACTAAAGAATTCTCCATAGCCTTCTATGTTAAATAAAAAGAAATTGAGGTTTCATACAAGATTCATCTTAAGTTTAATCTAAATGACACTCATATCTCATGGAAGGGGTACCTAATTGGAAGCTTAACTCCGAAAATCAACATACATTTAATTGCATATAAGAAAAAAAACAGACAGTCCGAAGATATCTACCGTCGAAAATCCTACTTTCACTTTCGATTTAACACAAATTCAGGTGGTTTCTTTCCAATGCAATCAATTTTTTATTTAAAACCACAAGGACATCAAATATGAGCTAAAAATTATCCTAAAATATGTAGGTTTCTGCTGACATTCAGTATTTTGTAGTACCTATTAACAGGGTTTATTTTTTATCCAACAATGTAGGAATCCATTTTGTGTTTACGTACATCCTTTTCGACTGGTATCCATGTTTAGTGGTATTACACCTAAGAGCAATGAAAACTTGTTTCTCTAACCTTTTCTTTGCCTTGTTTATATTCCTATATCAATATCCAGTCAAAAAAAAATATATATCAGGTATATGGCAGTCCAATATTTGAAAGAATTAATGTCCATATACAAAGGTAAAATGTACCTCCATGAAGCTTTTAATGAAACAATTTGATTTTTCAGCTGTTGAGTTCAGATTGTGAAATAACACAACAATGGCTTTTTATCTCAATATATTACAAGTATAAAGCTGATTTTCAACACAATAAGCAACTTATGACATGTATATATGCTTCATTTGTACATTTAACATCTAATTAATATGAACAATTTTATTTTAAGCATGCCCCCCTTTTTTGCCTCATAGAAATGATCTCACAATATACTAAATTATGTTAATTCATGCTATGTTCCCATTAAAGAATATTTGAAATTGTTGACCAGGTTATACGATATAACCTGGTTTGGATCAGTTTACGCTTATGAAAAGCGTAAACTGACCCAAACCAGATTATGCAAGTATAACCTGTTCAACAATTTCAAATATTCCTAATAATTTAATTTTTATGATAAAATTTAATGATTTCTCGATTTTAATTACAATTATTGCATGTTACTATTTGAATTTGTCGTTGGCGGAAGAACACGTTGGTGACGTCACAGTACCAACCAAGGTCATCTAGTATAACCAAACTTTCCTCCAGGACAATCAGCCAATCAGATTGCAGTATTCAAATCAAATTAAATTATTTAATTATGTATTGCAAGAAATTAAATAAGACATAATACCTAGATGTTAAGCAAACATTACTTTAAACTGCCCAAAATTTCAAAAAATATGACTCTTGATTTTCAGGTTTCTGTTATTTCTTGTGACCTGCAACTGTAATTTTCTTCAAAACTGAATAAATGAATGTTTCTTGACAACTTTTGTTAAGCCTCAAGTTAGCCGGATGCACACATGTACATTTACAGTCAATTTATAGTCTAAAATATAAAATCCACATTGACAATTTGAAAAATTAACAGTACACAATTCTGCAATAAAGCTGCTTTTTATAGCCTTATATTTTTTCATGTGTACATTTTACATGTGTTCTAACTATAACCATAAACATTTATGAGGAAAAATAAGTAGGATTATAAAATTTTCAAAAATGGTATCACCATATATCGTATTTGAAGTCGACTAATTGCCGCAACATGAAATTGTTAAAATTCTTAATATTTGTCATCTTTTTCAACATCATCTGCACTTTTACTACAAAAACACATTAAATCTACCAGTCTCAATAAGTGTAAAGTCATAAATAAGTATAAAATTATATTGCAATACACTATGTGCATGTACATCTAGTGCATGAGGAATATTTTTCAAAATATTCCATAATATTCATATTGAAGCTGTAACATGGCAGCTTGATGTATTTTGTAACATTTAGGTGTGGAAAATGTCAAACTGGGTCTGTTGTGACTGTCCAAAGCCAATTTGAGCATGGTACAATCAAAATTAAATTTCTTGTTTTTTGCCTAAAAGGTGTAATACCACTAAAGAATTCTCCATACAGGATTCATCTTAAGTTTAATCTAAGTGACACTCATATCTCATGGAAGGGGTACATAATTGGAAGCTTAACTCCAAAAATCAGCATACATTTAATTGCATATTTGTGTTCCAAGTAGATTACGATGTTGCGAATTGATATCCATCGGTTGGGAGCCATATTATGATCCTTAAGATCATAGCATATCTTGTTACTATTCTTTCTCCTTCCGCACTTTCCGCATCAATTTAGTCCGGCACGTTTCTCGGAGATGCCTTGATCAAACTTTATGAAATATTGTAGAAATATCATATGCCATGTGATGTTGTCCTTTTAAGGGTTGTTTTTTTCTTCAAAATGGCTGTCGTTGCCATTGAAACGACCATAATGCTAAAAAATTGAAAAACACAAAAATGATCATAGCAGGTTACTCGCCAAACAGAAATTGATGAAACTTAATAGGAACAACATCCACATTTAGTGGAACAAGATAAGATAAAAAATCGTAATCGGTTGGACAAACATTGCCGCAGTTGCCATGGAAACAAAAAAGGGGGATTACATTTTTTTTTATTCCTTTCATCAAACTTCATGTAACTTTGTGGGAATATCCACCGTAGTATGTAGCAACTTTTTTTTTGGGGGGGGAGGGGTGAAAAAATATCAAAATGGCGGCCGTTGCCATGGTAACCAAGGTGAAAAAATGTTAAATTCACTCCAAACTGAGCCGTACAGCGGATCCTTTTGAAACTTGGGGACACAAAAATAGATCATCACTTACAGTTGTGCTCTTTGTTTTTAAAATTTTCAAAATGGCCGCCAATATAAAAATTAAAAAAATCGTTAAGAATTCAAAAATGAAAAGATTTCAATGGAAATGGATATTTACAGGGAGTAAGACATGCTGCACCATATGGCAACCATTTTGGTTTGCTATTGTGGCCATTTTGAATGCAAAATGGCGTGGCCATTTTGAATGCAAAATGGCCGCCAAAATACAAAAATCCTCCGATTTAGGAGAAATTTTGTGTCCAAGTAGATTATGATGTTGTGAATTGATATCCATCATTGGTTTGCTATGGCGGCCTTTTTGAATCCAAAATGGCCGCCAAGATACAAAATCTTCCGATTTGGGAAAAATTTGGTTTCCATGTAGATTATGATGTTTATTTGTTATTTTTGTTAATATTTTTTTTTCAATTTGAAATTAAAAAAAATCATGACCCCCCTTCTCCTAATTATATTTCCTCTGACCCACCCTTTTTCAGATTCCAAATTTTTTCTGACCCTCCTCCTTATTTGTCGATTCCCCTGGAGATAAATAATGACCGGTCCCTTAATAGGAACAGGCGACCCGGCGCATCTATCAAAGGGAGAGAACCAGAACGAAACAGTGTGTATGTACACTAAACAGTGTATCATTGATATGAACAAACTGCATGGTCAAAGGGAGATAACCCTCATGAAACAGAGCCTATGTACATTAAACACAGTGTATCATTTATAGGAGCAGGCGGTCTGACGTACCGTCCAAAGGGAAATGACCCTCTAGAAACAGAGGTTGTGTACAATGAACACAGTGTATCATTTATAAGAACAGACGGTCTGGCATACCTGTCAAAGGAGAGGACCCTCTAGAAACAAAGCCTATGTACATTAAACACAGTTTAGCATGAATAAGAACAGGCGGTCTTGCGTAGCTGTTAAAGCCAGAGAACGAACACGAGGCAAACCCTATGTACAATAAACACAGTTAGCGTTAATAGGAACATGTGGGATGGCGTAGCTGTCAAGGGGGTAGAACCGGCACGAAGCAAAACCTGTGTACATTAAACACAGTTTATCATTAATAAGATAATGGCGGTCTTGCGTATCTGATTTAATTACTTGTTTCGGACCCTTGGGAATTGATTTATGAAGTTCCTGAATATAACAAATGGGTATTTCACTCCATATGTTGCGAATATGAGTTTCCACCAACCGACTTGAGGTGATGTTTTGAACATGTTTTTGTAGTTCATTTTTGATTTTATGCTACACTTTCTCCATAATATTTAGATAATGACTCTGGGATGGCAATTCCATGCCATATAAATGAGTTTCTGTTATATACTCCTTCACAACACGTGTCTTATACATTATCATCTTGAAACATATAATTGTCATCAGGGAAATGACGTGCAATAATGGCCCACAAAAAGTTATCAATGGCTTCAACATATTTTTGGCCATTAATAATACTGTCAACAACTGTCAAAGTACCCACACTTCAAATGCAATGCAACCCCAGATCATCAAACTTACACGAACTCCACGACCTGGATTCAGACATGGTGGAGTCCATTCTTTGTCGGATCGTCGCCAAATAAGTACGCGGCTGTCCATTCCAGAAATAATTCACAGTTTTGTGTCTATTCAATTTACACCATGCCAGACTTTTTTTTGACACTGTAGTCGCGAATTCTGATGCTATTTTTACAACACACTTGGGATATTTTGTTTCATAAAATTTCCTTTGAACAGTTCGATAAGATACAGGTCGATCCATATACTCATTTCACATGTTAGTAACTTCCTGGAGTGAACGTTTTCTGTCAGATTGTGCAACGCAATACAGTTTTCGAGGGTCTCGAGGTGTCAACCAAGATTACCTACCTGATCTCTCCTCGTTTTCCACAGTTCCAAGTTCCTTAAAACGTTTTAAAACACCGTATATTGTTGGCAGAGAGTGTCCCGTTTACCGTGCCATTTCCGGTCCTTTTAGTCCTGCCTTGTGGAAAGTAGCAATTGTATTCTTCTCAGACAAAGACAGTTGAGCATGTTTGGTGCCATCCGGAGACATTTTGACGTCATCTAGTATGTCAATATTATACAATTATTGACGTTTGTTGAGGTTAATATAAGGATCGATCGTTCATAGATATATGATATTTACCAAGGCCTAGGCCGAGGTAAATATCATACATCTTGGAAAGATAGATCCTTATATTAATCGAAATGAAAGTCAGTAATTGTTTTATTTATATGAAAGTGTTTATGTCCTCTGGGTCATTTTTTTAATTGGCATTAAACACTACATGTGTTTTTTGTAAATTGTAATGGTAACAAGAAAGATTTATTAATACTGCAAAGATTAATTTAGATCGTTCCTGAGGAGCATTAACCTCACAAAATCTGATTCGACTCACCATTTCTTTGGAAATGCCTGTACCAAGTCAGGGCCATTGCGGTTTTCCCAGTTTTCCAGTTGTTGACTGATTTTGTCTGTTGTTGACTTGTGAGTTTTGCCTTTCCCCTTGGAAGATTGCTCGGTGTTCGGTAATTTTGTTATTACCCTTACTCACGTGACTATAAATTTAAAAGTATGGGTTTTCGGAGATTAGTGGCACGCGAGGTTAATATAACGTTCCCCTGGAACGATCTAAATTAATCTTTGCGGAAATTGAAGGCTTGAACAGTATTTTAAAAGTTATATCAAGAAAAAAAATCCCATGATTTTAGCCTATCAGATAAAAGAAATATTTAGTTATATATTAATAATTAATTTTATATAAAAAGAGAGATAACTCTAATTTAATAACAGAAAGGGCGAGTTTATTTATCTACTCTCCGGGTTCCTCGAGTTATATCAGCTCTATGCGCACGTATCTTATTATGTGAACGAAAACGAAAAAACTCGAGTAACTCTCAACATGGAGGACATCGACAATGATATGGAAAAGTTTTTATTCGTTTGGAATGTTATAGATCAACATGTTCAAGGACATGCACAAGTTGCAAGATATATGCAATTAATTGTTTAGCCGCAACGGTTGCGTCATTGACTCGTAGACAGCATGTGCCCAGAATAGATAATTTTGTTGAAAGAGTTATTCCGCGTTACAACCTGGACGACTTCAGGGTTCATTTTAGAATCAGCAGAAATTAATTTGATGAAATTTTAGATCTGGTAAAAGGTGATATAATGCCTGAACTTGAAAGAGGAAGAGAAGCCATTCAACCTGACAAAAAATTGTTAATATTCTTGTGCTTTATGGCAAACATGGAATCTCACCGTGAGATAGGCCACTACGTTGGTGTATGTAAAGCATCCGTGTTTCACGTCATTAAGATTGTATCAAATGCAATCATTGGAAATCTTTCAGATGTGAGTTTATGGCTGCAAATTTTAATAAAATAAAGGACCGACCATTAAACTTGCATGGAGGGGGAAAAGGCGCTCTGACTATGATTTTTCCAAAACTGAGTATAGTTTTGTCCTGAGTTTTGCAGAAAAAAATCTGACAAGGAACCCCCCCCCCCTCCCCCGAAGGGGATAAAAAATTATCAGTATCCGTATTTTGCCCATAAAAAGTAATGCTATTAGTGTAATATTTGAAAAAAAATAATGTGGGTCGATGATGTTAGGCAAAAAAAAAATAATAATAATAACAAAATACATATAGCCCCTTCCACCTTGCAGGTTAAATGGGCGTTCCATAACAGCGACAACATATTCATCACACATGCGTGGACTCCCAAGTAGTTGCTGTTAGTTTTTTATGCTGCATGTACAATGTAGGTTCAAACGCTGTGTATTTTTATTCCATTTTAGTTTAAAACATTTTTGACAGTTTACGTTCACACGTCAATTTAATGCGATTTGGAAAGGTTTCAAAAGTAAAATGCTGTGTTTTCAATTTAATTTGACTAAGTAAACACTTACAATGATATGCGTTGAACAAAAGACCTAAAATTGAATGTTTTTATCAATGCTCCATTAGATGCATGTTTCAAATTTATTAAATTTATTGAAGTACATGTAAATCTAATGATACATTTACTACTTCTTTTTTTTCAGTTGATCAAATGGCCAGATCTGCCAGAACAGGACGAAATAAGTCGTCAATTTCAGTTGAAAACTGGATTACCAGGAATTGTAGGTGCCCTTGACGGAAGTTACATCAGGCTGGCATCATGTCCGAGAGGGGATACAGACTATATTAACCGGAAAGGTTTTCCGTCAATGCAGCTTCAGGTATTAATTGTAACTGTCTATGCATGGAAGAAAAAAAATAAAGGATTGAATGTATGCTTTTATTCTCGGGAATATTAAATTTTAGCTCATCGTTCTCGACTATTAATGCACAGTATAAAAATACTTCTATTTTGTAAATTTAAATTGTTCAATTGTGTTGCCTTTTAAACAACGATGTGGCTATTTGTCCGCACCATAGACATAGACCCGGACAAATAGTCTGTGGGCTATTCGTCCCGACCCAGACAAATAGCCTATATGTACATCATATTTTGGCTATTTGTCCGGACCTTTAATGTACTTAGAAATAGTACCGAAAATATGACATACAGAAATAATTTAATTCAATAAATATTAAAAAGTTGTGGAAAATCTACACATGAAAAGTATAGTTCTCTTAATTGATTATACAAACTTGCATGTGAAATGTACACAAAATTAACTCTTTGCAAAATGAGTTAAACCAAAACTTCGATTTTGGAGGATTTTGAATCTAAAGTAGTATTGAGTTCAAGTGGTTTAACACTTCCATCCATATTTGAGTTTGGATCTCAAATAGTTGTGACTAAATGTTAAAAATTATATAATAGATATAATGGTTGAACAGACTTCAATACATCAACTACTGCCATCTGCTCTAGGGTATATAGGATTAAATTGATCTAAACAGGTGATCAAGATTACAGGTACATGTACTAGTTTTTGAAAGTTAATTTGGTTTAATTGAATGATAATTATATTGATTGATTGATGGAATTTTTGGTGTTTCAGCAATATTTCAGCTATATCACGGCGACCAGTTTTAGTGGTGGAGGAAGCCGACCCTGGGCAGGCAACTGGTAAAATTAAACTTTATCACTTACGGCTGCGATTATAATATGTATAATAATTATTTTGTTATTTATATTATTATTATTTTGCATAATATATGAAGCATATTTCAATGTATACACCTGTCTAGTTGAGGAGTGTTATTTATTCTGTGTTTTGATTTCTTTCCTCACTTTTACTTATATATTCAATAATAGCCTTTAGAGTTATTAAATTATGGATTTTGCATGTTTCCATTAATTTATACAACCAAAGAAATTACTTGTATTTAAAAAAAAATCCCACTTTTTTCACACGTAGATCATAACATTTCATAGCTAGGAACATAACAAATTAACTTATCAAGTCCAGACAAATAGCCATTGTAAGAGGTATAAGCTATTTGTCCTGGTCCGGACGAATAGCTGCATGCAAGTTATTTGTCCGGGTCCAGACGAATAGCCCACAAGCTATTTGTACGGGTCCGAACAAATAGCCATGGCCTAAAAACAATTAATGACATCCAATATTTTATCCCATTTCAGGCTGTAGTAGACCACAAAATGCTGTTTAGAAATGTATACACAGGATGGCCGGGTTGTACACATGATGCAAGGGTGTTCAGAAATTCGACATTATCAGAAAAAGCCGAAAATGGAGAGCTTTTTGGAGCCAACAAATTCATTATTGCTGACAGTGCATATCCAGTGAAAACATATTTGATTCCTCCCTTTAAAGATAATGGTCATTTATCTCAGAGACAAAAAAGATTCAATCAAGTGATTTCATCTGCTCGACAAGTGGTTGAGAGATCATTTGGGATTCTAAAGGGCCGTTTCAGACGGCTCAGGGAAGTAACAGTACACAAGCCTAGGAATACTGTCTCTATCATAATATGCGGTTGTATATTGCACAACTTAACCATTATAAATCATGAGGCCATAGAGGAATATATGGAAGCTGATAATGATGGTCACCCAAACAGACTACCAAATATCTTCAGAAACGATAAAGATGTATTAACTTTTCGAGACAATCTGATGAGGACCCTCGTCATTTAAATAAATTATTCATTCTTCTCATGTATCATTCATTTAAGTTTTTTCCCAGATTTTTTTCTTTAATTGCATTTCAAATCATTAGAAATCCAAGAAATTTCTGATGCTGGAATAGCATATTTTTTTCCAGATTTATGTAAATGTTATATGCCAAATATAAACTTGACAGATATGACAGTACATTTCAGAGGAACATAATATACTGCCATAACGACTTACAATAAATAAAAAAAATCAAGAGCTGTCAGAGTGACAGCAAACCAGGTCTCCAGCACAGTCTGGCAATACATTGCTTTTTCTACCATATACCACAAGGGCTCTACATCTGATCTAAGTTTCAGACCTAGACCTTTGAGCAATAAATTGAGATGTGAAATGCAAAACACCTTTAGATGGTGGTGAAAGTCGATGCCAAGTGTCATAACTTAGCTCCAAATGGTTCTCAAATTAGAGGGAACACATTTGATTGCCGCCCGGAATTGGAGCTAAGTTATGATGGAAACTATGGGGAATTTGGAAATACCAAATACAAGTTTTGTAGTGACAAGGACAATTGTGGTCACGTTTGGTTTCAATAGACCAATGTCACATTAACCTATTTTTTGTTGTAACCGGCCTTAGTCCAAAGTAAAATCGGAGTAAAATCTGAGTACATATTAGGTTTGATTTGATTTGATTTTTGGTGTTTAACGCCATTTTCAACAATATTTCTGCTATATCATGGCGACCAGTTTTAGTGGTGGAGGAAGCCGGAGTATCCGGAGAGAACCACCGACCATGGACAAGCAACTGGTAAACTTTATCACTTGCGGTTGCGAGTCGAGTGCACCTTTTTTGTAATTTACAAAGCCTGGCGCGAACCCACACCGTATAGGCTTGTATGAGTTGTTAGATCCAGCGACCTAACTCATTTTATTGTATTATCATACTAGGTTTGTCAACTACTAACAATTACAATGCATGTATATAGCTTCTATAGTACAAGGTAGTACATTTCAAAGTTGAAAAGATGTCAGTTCAAATCTGACTGGAAGCTAATCTATGGGTTTATTTTAATATATGCTTGATCACGTTGACTGCATTAACTAACTGGGACACAAGTCCCTAACTTAATGAAAGTTTTGAAGAACTACTCCTTTTTCAGTGCGATTTTTACACGACCGCAAATATGTTGTGTAATGGTTAGCATGCTCACCTTAAATGTGGTAGATCCATGGGTTCTAGCCCCTGTCTAGTCAAACCAAAGATTATAAAATTGGTACGAATGCAGCATTAAGGAGTAAAAACAAAGACTGGTTGGGTCAGAATCAGAATAATGTTTCAAAGTGGAACGACATATCTACTCACAGACTGTTGTTTCAATGAACTAGCACTCTAAAAATCCAACTAAGGGTGTTCGTTAATTAAACACTTACAATGTATGCGTTGAACAGAAGATCTAAATTGAATGTGCGTAACTTGCACGATAAACAAACTGCGTCACCGTGTTTACAAATGCAATGACGTCTTGTTTACGGTTTTTTTTTACTTTGATTGACCTTTGAACCATAATGGAGGTGGTAACGTGAAATTGGTCTATTGGTAAAGTGGTATCTGAGGAGAAGATTTATTTTTATCAAAAGTTTACAGACGAATACAGACGTCAAGTGATGGCAATACATGTAGCTCACTTTGTTCTAGGCCAGCTGAAAATGAAAGCTCTAATGAGGCTTGACCCTAACATAACATTTTTTCAAGGAATGAATGAAAACCATTATACCAAAAACATTTTTTTTATTCAACAACAATATAAAAAAAAATATATATATTTATTTTGCATGTAAACAAAGTAAAATTAACCCAGTATCCTACACGGTACAAAAATAAACAACATGGACAAAGACTAGTATTGTTGTATATTCGCAACAATAAAAATAAGGACCATTATTGATCTGCTCCTACATGTCCTAATATATTATAAAATCAACCAGTCGATATTACTAAAAACCAAAAAAATATAAATTCAACCCAAATTACAAAACATGTGGTAAAATTTGTCATTACTGCTGGCTTTCAGTGCTATCTGTTCTTGACCTTTCATATATATCCAATAATCTGTCTAATCGGTCCAGTTGCTTCCGATTGTTATCTTTGATCTCCTTCAAAGAATCCTCTGCATTTTGTTAAAAATCATCTAAAACAGTTGAAAATTGTTGAATTTGTTTGCCGTTCGGAAATCGTTTATTTCCGCGCCTCTGTCCTACCTGTGTAATTTTAGGTGATGGCATTGTTTTTTTGTTTTTTGTCTTTTTGTCTTTTTGTGTTTTTGTTTTTGTTTTTGTTTGTTTTTTTTATTTTCGTATAAGAACTTGCAGAATTGTTTTTGGACATCTTATCATTCCAAGATTGCTTTTTATATCTTTATAAGACTAAAATTTGTAGAAATAAATTATATATTTTTCGGCAATATTGTATATCTAGAAGATAACAACATAGATATCGTGAAATCGTTGACAANTAAACACTTACAATGTATGCGTTGAACAGAAGATCTAAATTGAATGTGCGTAACTGCCACGATAAATAAACTGCGTCACCGTATTTACAAATGCAATGACGTCTTGCTTACGGTTTTTTTTTTACTTTGATTGACCTTTGAACCATAATGGAGGTGGTAACGTGAAATTGGTCTTTTGGTAAAGTGGTATCTGAGGAGAAGATTTTTTTTTATCAAAAGTTTACAGACGAATACAGACGTCAAGTGATGGCAATACATGTAGCTCACTTTGTTCTAGGCCAGCTGAAAATGAAAGCTCTAATGAGGCTTGACCCTAACATAACATTTTTTCAAGGAATAAATGAACACCATTATACCAAAAACATTTTTTTTTATTCAACAACAATATAAAAAAAACAAAATTATTTATTTTGCATGTAAACAAAGTAAAATTAACCCAGTATCCTACAAGGTACAAAAATAAACATGGACAAAGACTAGTATTGTTGTATATTCGCAACAATAAAAATAAGGACCATTATTGATCTGCTCCTACATGTCCTAATATATTATAAAATCAACCAGTCGATAAACATATCTATTGTTTTTCACAAAATTTTTACAGAAAAAATGCCTCACTGCATTTACTAAAAACCAAAAAAATATAAATTCAACCCAAATTACAAAACATGTGGTAAAATTTGTCATTACTGCTGGCTTTCAGTGCTATCTTTTCTTGATCTTTCATATATATCCAATAATCTGTCTAATCGGTCCAGTTGCTTCCGATTGTTATCTTTGATCTCCTTTAAAGAATCCTCTGCATTTTGTTAAAAATCATCTAAAACAGTTGAAAATTGTTGAATTTGTTTGCCGTTCGGTAATCGTTTATTTCCGCGCCTCTGTTCTACCTGTGTAATTTTAGGTGATGACATTGTTTTTTTGTTTTTTGTCTTTTTGTGTTTTTGTGTTTTTGTTTTTGTTTTTTGTTTTTTTGTTTGTTTGTTTGTTTTTTTTATTTTCGTATAAGAACTTGCAGAATTGTTTTTGGACATCTTATCATTCCAAGATTGCTTTTTATATCTTTATAAGACTAAAATTTGTAGAAATAAATTATATATTTTTCGGCAATATTGTATATCTAGAAGATAACAACATAGATATCGTGAAATCGTTGACAATTTCTGTGTCAATGTAATATTGAATGAGTTACCTTCTGATAATATTTTCGTGATTATCAAAGAATCTGAATACTGTTCCAATTGAGGAGAACAATGTGAATTTAAGCTGCAGCTTCCAGTGTTGCTGTCAAAGCTTGCACTACAACACATATGTTGCGGTACACAGTATATTGCACACTGCCATATGGATGGCACGACTTGTATTGCTATGTTTGTCGAATGTCCGGCAATGCGTTTTTCGTACTCAATGTTGAATTTATGGTCTGTTACATCCGAAGAATGAACTATTCCGAAGAAAAGGGATAACATCGCGTGTTGTCTGATACATTGGAAAGACATTGTACAAAGTCCCATATTACAATGATTGTTTGTTTTCGGTTAGTGCACTACTTGTAGTTAACTTAAAAAGTAAATATATATGTGTATTCAAGTCTTTAATCAAAGATTTTGTAAAAGTTAATTTCACTTATACATTGTTCTAATATTCTAACATGACGTCCTTCATTGGCTATATAAATAATACAGTGATAAAACTCACGATATATTTTAATTCGCTCATGCGTATTGACGAACAAATTACAAACATAATTCCCTAGTGAATTTATGTATTCATACAGCACTGTGGTGCATAACAAACATAAAAATACCCGTATTGTTTTTACCTATATTTTTCCGGAATAAATACAGAAGACAACCATCAATGGACTTTGACTTTTGAAATTTAACATCTTCCGGAAGTCGTTTACAAGGAACGCTGATGACATTGAAAGACATGGTTACTGATTTATTTTTAAGATTTTGTGAGCATTTTACTTGTTTAAGTTGCTAAATTCAAAATGCCATTAAATTGGAAAATATCAGTAGCTTATATAGCATCATAGTCTATTTATGCATAAAAGAAAAACAACTGTAAGCTGTAAAGCATGAAGGTTAGTGAATTTTGTTATGAAATGCATTGCCATTACCGACTTCCACTTAAAAAAATAAGTTAGATTTTTCCTACTAGAATCGAAATAATTCATGGAAGCCAGAGTTTGTATCACGTTTTAACATGGGTAACATTATTTTCGTTGCATTTTATCCCTCGGTGACGCTCGGGATAAAATTTGTACGAAAATAATGTTACCCATGTATACAAACTCTGGCTTCCATGAATTATTTCTTAATTTAATTTCTTGAGTTTTGCCATGCATTATGCTATGTTGTAAATTGTAGGGAGAGGGCGTTTATAATGTTGTTATAACATGTGCCCAATCCCATTGTATATATTAGAGCAATAAAATATGCTTAATTCAAAAATTTGAACCAACTCGTACAAGTATGCAGGTGTTAATCCATTAAAACCATTTAGTATTTTATTATTGACATTATTGTGTGATTTTAGTATATAGCTATAGTTGAGAATTTTTTACTTGTAACATTGTATATATTGTTAGAACTTTTTATGCATGTTGGACGCAACCCTGCTACCCCGGTAGTGGTTGCCCCCGTTTTAAAGGGGTAGTTTCCTAATAAATAAATAAATATATATATATATATATATATACAGGAAATAAATTATATTATACCAACAACTAAGCAAGTGACAACCATACACTATATCTGATCCAGTGTATCTCAAAGTAACTTGTGATACTAGGTTAATACTAAATATTATATACGTCTGCAAATTAAACCAAACAGTGTTAGAATTAGATGTTTGAGCGGTCAAATGTTTGTTCTTCCCTCGACGGGATTTGAACTCACACCATTCATACACTGCAGCACCAATCGCTTAGCCTTATGTCCAGCGCCCTAGGCCACTCGACCACATCCGCTCAATAAACTATGGAGCTTCAATAATCGAAGTTTACCTTGTCTCGTTAGGAAAATCTAGAGATAGATATAAGACATGTGTCTAAGCGAGTGTAGATGGTATATATATACTTAATATTATAATTTGACAGCAATCTAACTCAGCAATTTTTAATATATTGTATAGGATAATGAAGAACTCATTATCCAGTCACAGGAAATAAAGTATATTATACAAACATCTAAGCAAGTGACAACCATACAATATATCTGTCCCACTGGATCTCAAAGTTACTTGTGATACTAGCTTAATACTAAATAGTATATACGTCTGAAAATTAAACCAAACAGTTTTAGAATTAGATGTTTCAGCACATTTTTGTTCTTCCCTCGACGGGATTTGAATTCACGCCATTGATACACTGCAGCACCAACCGCTTAGCCTTATATATATATATCACAAAGACAGCCATATAGTTCACAAAGTATAACCTAAAGGTAATTTGTTTATTATTTACAGATATTTATTCCTCAATAATGTTACCAATATCATTATCTGTAATATTAGATGGCATGGTAGACATTGGCTGTGTTAGTTTCGTATTTTATAAGTAATCACTCAATCTATCGAGAAGCCCAGTGTTTGTTAAATAGAAGCCCAATGTATCACGAAGACCAGTATTGGTAAATAGCAGCCCAATGTATCATGAAGCCAAGTATTGCTAAATAGCCACCCAATTTAACTTGAAGTCGAAGTCAAGTATTGTCAAATAGCCACCCAATTTAACATGAAGACCAGTATTGTTAAATATCCGCCCAATGTATCATGAAGACCATTATTGTTAAATAGCCTCCCAATGTATCACGAAGCCCAGTATTGTTAACTAGCCGCCCAATTTAACTTGAAACCAAGTATTGTTAAATAGCCGCCAAATTTAACATGAAGGCAACTATTGTTAAATATCCGCCCAATGTATCATGAAGACCATTATTGTTAAATAGCCTCCCAATGTATCACGAAGCCCAGTATTGTTAACTAGCCGCCCAATTTAACTTGAAACCAAGTATTGTTAACTAGCCGCCCAATTTAACTTGAAACCAAGTATTGTTCAATAGCCGCCAAATTTAACATGAAGGCAAGTATTGTTCAATAGCCGCCCAATTTAACATGAAGACAAGTATTGTTCAATAGCCGCCCAATTTAACATGAAGACAAGTATTGTTCAATAGCCGCCCAATTTAACATGAAGACAAGTATTGTCAAATAGCTGTCCAATGTAACTTGAAGCCAAGTATGGTTAAATAGCCGCCCAATGTATATATTACCATTGGGTTTCCTTCTCTTGTATTATAACTAATGTGTAATTGCATGTTATTGTTTTTGAATATTATTAATATTTTAAGATACTTGGACTTCAATAATATTAAGAAAGTAGAGGCCTGGTTCTTTAGTGGTATGCCAAACATTTCTGTGATGTAAGTATATTTTTCTATGGATAATCAACATACAAAACAAAGCAGGAATACATTAACAAAAAAGCATACAAAATAATGATATCTTTAAATATGTTTTATTTATTTAGAAGAATGAAGATAAGTAAATGAGAATATTGTTTTTCAGTTAACGCGATAATAACATTAGCGATGACGATGAAAAACAAAGAAAAATTAAAAAAAAAAATCTAGACGAATTCACAGAATCCGCAACAAGTAATCCCAGGATCTACAGAGGTCTAAACATTTCACGTATAATTAGTGACACTCGTCGTACACTTAATGTCCGCAATACCTGAGCAGGGTAGCCGGACGTAAAACCCTCAAAAACCAACACTTAATAATGTATGTACAGTGAAACCTATCTAATTCAAACCCTACCTGAGCCAGAATCCTATATAACCCAGGATCTACAGAAGTCTAAATATTACCTGTATAATTAATGACACTCGTTGTAAAGGCCAACTTAATAATGTATGTACAGTGAAACCTGTCTATATCGAATCCTGGATAGTCGGGAATCATATCTAAATAAAATTCAATGAAGTAACTCTTTGGTACTTCAATCTGTATGAACCGAACATCTGTTTATTCCAAATATGAATGTCAGTCCCAGGGTGGTTCGAATTAGACAATATGCAGTGTATATCATACGTAGGTTATTTGTGCTATATTGACAAATACTCAAATATTGAATACATACAAAATTGACAGTAATAAAGAAGATGTAAGTCATATAAAGTCATAACTTGGTTATTGATTGGTTAAGATATGTTATATAACATGCTAGATTTATTAGGTTATAGCTTGGCTATGGATTGGTTAAGTTATCTTAGTCAAGATGTAAGACATATGTGGTTTTAACTTGGCTATAGATTGGTTAAGATATGTTATATAAGATGTTAGACTTATGAGGTTATAGCTTGGCTATGGATTGGTTGAGTTATGTTAGTGAAAATGTTAGACATATGAGGCTATAATCTGGCTATGGATTGGTTAAGTTATGTTATATAAGATGTAAGTCATATGAAGTTATATCTTGACTATTGATTGGTTAAGCTATGTTAGTCAAGATGTAAAACATATGAGGTTATAACTTGGCAAGGGATTGGTTAAGCTATGTTAGTGAAAATGTCAGACATATGAGCTTATGACATTTAGCTTAAGTTTGTTATTTCAAAGTGTTTCTTGCTTTAGCCCTTAATATGATTATGATACAATAAGTCCAATATATACAACATGACATGCAATTCAGCTTACATGCACATATTATATAAATTACAGTCTTTTAGAACACTATGATTACCTACGCTGATGTTTTAACAATGCTTTGATTTATAGTGCTGCATTTAATGTAATGATATATTTCAGATTCATATATAACAACAATATATCATTTGTAAGCGAAAAGACGTTTGAGAATCTATCACAGCTGACAAACATGTAAGTAGTAGTATATGTTATATAGTTATACTGTACACGATATATAGACGAAATTATGAACTTTATAAATATTGTCAGCTGTATTTCATTTGTATATATGGCCGACATAATTACTCTCGCTGTCTCCTATAACCGACATTCTGAACTTGATAAATATCGTCACCTGTGTGGTATGACGGACATAATAATTAATCTGGCTATCTTCTATAGCCGATATTCTGAACTTGATAAATATCGTCAGCTGTGTTGTATTGCCGACATAATAATTACTCTCCTATTACCGACATTCTGATTGGTTGATGGTGCTTGATGCCACTTCAATCAATATTTCAGCTATATCGTGGCCGTCAGTTTTATTGGAGGAGGAAACCGGAGTACCCAGAGAAAACCAACGATGTGTCGCAAGTGAATTACAAACTGTATAACATAATGTTGCATCAAGTACACCTCGCCATGAACTACGTTCGAACTCACAACTTTAGTGGTGATAGGCTATAGGAACCTTCTGATGTTGCTATTTGTGTGGCATAGTCGACATAATATTTATTGCGGTTTCTTGATGTGATTGGTATCACCGTTACAGTTTGCTCTGAGCTCAAAAGTAAAATGAAAAAATATCACAATGTCGGAAAAATTATAAAATCCAATATTACAATCGTAGAAAGAGGTAAGATTGACACCCCTAACACACAACTACATCACCAGATACCCCCAACGTACAAATACATCACCAGATATCCCTAACATACAAATACATCACCAGATACCTCTAACAGACAAATACATCACCAGATATCCCTAACACACAAATACATCACCAGATACCCCTAGCACACAAATACATCACCAGATACCCTTAACACACAAATACATCACCAGATACCCCTAACACACAAATACATCACCAGATACCCCTAACACACAAATACATCACCAGATACCCCTAACACACAAATACATCACCCATGTTGTCCTTTACTTATCTTCATGACTAATGGTTGTTGTTGTAACATCATGTCCTAACACACAAATACATCACCCATGTTGTCCTTTACTTATCTTCACGACAAGAACACTATTAAATCTATCAAGGTTGAATGATGCTGCAATAGTATACAATATTCTACATAGGAAGATAGACTAAAATGTTGCCCATGTTCAAATTGTCTTGATCTTTTCTGTGTCGGATATTGCCTCCTTTTCTAAATGTCACTTCATAGTATCAAACAACCGCATTTATAAACCAGCTATAATGTAAATAATCATTTATGCAACAGCTATTGCCGGTTCTCGATAGCGTAAGAAACATTTCTCCCGTGTGTCCCTTAGAAACAATAAATTTTTAGAAAATTGTTTTGTTTGTTTGTCAAAACTAGTTCTTTATTTCTACCAAACCTAAAAGTTCTACTCCATGAAGTTACGAAGAAAACATGATTTTTGTGTATGACCTTATTTGTGACGACACTTTGTGTATCACGACACCAGTTCTCGATAAGTGTGAAAAATGATGAAAAATCAATTATGGAGGGCATGTTTACTCATAAAAATTATAGGAAAAAAAATGTATTTAAGATATTTGCAAACACCAAGATGAATGATTTCAACCATACATGTAAAATTAAACATGTTTGAAAAAGTGTCCCATTGGGGTTACACAATAGAGAAATAACGTTGATATGAAGATAAAACTGATAAGGTATGACCCGAACGGTGTTCCATGCTTTTTTTCCTGAACAACGCCACCTGTTGTATACATACTTGACCTTCATTGACGGCAAAGTTTTGTTTACATCACAAACGTAAATTTGAAGCAATGACCCGGTGAACTTAGAGTTATTTTTGGAATAAGAAAATGTGCATATATATCTGAGACTATAAAGATTATGTTCATATATACCTTGATACGTAGCACAACCATTGTTTCCTTCTTGAAAAGCGAGGTGGTGTTCCGTAGGTAAAATCCTGGCGAACAGAAGACACGTGCGTTTTCCCAATTGATGTCAAAACTCTCACGCGTATAGTTATCGAGAACTGGTAACTATCGAGAACAGGTGAATGAACGATAATGTAAATAATCATTTATAAACCAGCTATAATGTAAATAATTTAATTGAAAGGAAACTGGTCTCTTCAGACAAATAATCATATAATTTCCGTACAACTGATTACATCTGATAATAAAAATGAATACAATGTGCTGATTGGCTATCATTATATAGGTCAGGGGGTATCGGTACAAATACTATATACCTATATAATTGTTTATTTATGGCTTATGGTAAGATACCTCAAATCTGTACTTATATTTGTGAATGAGCTCGTCATAAATATATGGATGTCAAATTACCTACTCTCTGCTTGTAAAATCTCTAGTGTGGTACTATGTTATGATAAGTACTGTATTAAGTATGCTTGATGTTGATTAATTTACTTCCCCTGGCCTAAAAACAGTATGGTGTTTACGTGAGAAAGGTAGGATACCGAAGGAGTACCTAGAAACATGATAAACCGAATTACCGACATCGCAATGACCAAAGGAAAAATTACAAATGCAAAAAACAATCTACAAAAAAAAACTACACAGAAAAATAAACTAAATCTCGAGCTACACGAACCCCGCTACAGAGGTGAACTTAGGTACACCAGAAAGGTAATATGTTCCTTCGTCATTAGTTGAACCCGTCGAGTTACTCGTTAAATCCGATGATAAGTCATGACAGAAGAATGCGTAGACGGGATTGTGACAAAAACAAACGAAGTGGTACAAATTTCTGTAACTATTAACCAATGTATGATGGTGACCATAAACTTTCGAAGTGATGAATTGAACTCAACCGATGTGAACCTTTGGTTCAGTAGCTCCCTTGTGAACAGCAACCGTCTAACTAGGAAATATAAATATTGTCTGATGATCGGTCGCTTATGACAAATTATGCCTAGATACATAACGTTATTTTCAGTATTACTTGTAGTGAGTTCACAATGTTTTGCGGCTGCAATTTTAATATCCCATTCTGGCAATGGTATAAAGAACACAAAACCAATCGATCATTTATTGGTTGCTATGACTACCCTGAGTTACATCTAGAAGACTTAAATCAATGTATTGTTTTTTATGGAAAAATGTATTTATGTTCCACATGGTAGGAAAAAAAATTTTTGCTTTCATTCTCATGAAAAAGACATATTTTGACTGAGGAAGGTTCTGAAAAAAAAAATTACGAGCACAATGAAAATCCCCCCCCCCCCCAGATAAGAAAATGGTTGTTGCCTAAGTGGATAATACTCTGACATTAAAACAATATTCAGTGGGACAAATTTAGTGGCCGGGGGTAAGTCCCTGGGCCTTGGGGTAAGTCCCTGTGATCAGACTTTAGAAGTAATACTATCTGAAGACAGTACTAATCAGCGGTAACGTAAAAACTTCATATAGACCAAAAATATAAAAAAGTAATAAATAATCGAACAACACAAATTCTCACAAGAAGTATCGAGGTAAAACAGGCCCGAGTTCTCGACCGAGTCCTCGCACGAATATAGAAATGTGCTGGGATATATTACGAAATAAGAAGAAACCAAAGGGGTAATCAGAATCTGTACGCAGGTGTGTTAAGGCTGTTTCTAAGATTGCACGCAATAAAAAAAGGGGGTCATGTATGTAATACAAATTAATGAATAAAACATAACAATAGTTGATGCATATTGCAACTAGTTATTTATACATGTTCGAAAGTGAAAATGTTTCAACTTTGTACGAGTCAATGTGGATTTATGTTGATAAAATGGTGGTCACGTGACTATAATCAGTGCCTTAACTAATTTCGAAAAGTTCTAGAAATTAGAGTTAAAGTTGAATTAAAAACTGGATATTTTCTGAAAGATTATTTGTTTTTGTTTAAGAAAAGTGCTACGAGAGCTACTATACAGCCAACAATAGAGAATAAGCCAGATAAAACACGGAAAATTGACCATTCCAGTTGGTCGATGGTGTAAAATTGTAAATCGTCGTCTTCTGTCAAGTTTTTCATTGATCTCGTAGCAAAATCATATATCTTTATTATCTGCTCTTTTTGAATATGTTTTGAACTGTGAATTTATTGACACGTATTTTCTAGAACTTTCACGTCGAAGTGTACGTACTCAATCATTTAATCAATCTCGAAAACAATAAAACACCCAAGTGATCCGGCAGACCGGTAAAGGGAGGTAGCAATATTAATTAACTCTATCGGCGGCAAATATGAAAACAATATAATTGTTTTGCTTTATCTAATTAAAGTAAACTACATTTGTCATCGATTCGATAATTAATCGATTGGTTATTTCATATACATGTATATCACACAATATTGTACCTGTCCTGGTCCTGGGATTCATGTACTTATACAAAATATTGATTATCCATGCATTACTTATTCATGTATCAGAGATATATAACACAATTATGTCTTTGCATGCATTGGGTATATCATTAGATGTTCATATTTGACAACTCTGTTAAAAAAAAGTTGCTATAAATTATATTTTGAGTTGAAATACTTTTGATAAAAAAATGGCAAAAATTGATATATTTGTAAACATAGTGTGCATGAGTGTAATGATATATTTGTTTCTTTTGTTCCTTTCACATCTCTTTGTTACAAAATAAAATATTACTTTTTTATAATGACCTATAGATGAAGTGGAAAAAAAAACAGATAACACTCGTAACCCTCAAATCTATTTTTTTATTCCTCCATATTTTCATATCTAGAACTTGAACCAGATGAAACTGATAATCGTGGGTTACATTGTTTTGTATATGTTTTGTGAATCTGGAGAAAGTCTACTCAGGGCCGTCTTAACAGCATTATAGGACCCCGGGCAAAGCGGTACACTGAGACGGCTACCTATACAACCACTCGCTGGAATAAAATGTAAATATCGATTAAATTAAATATATAGCTAAATTGCATAAGTACTTTAAAAAAAAATAAGTGTTTAAACATTAAAAAAACATGCTGCACACAGCATACACAAGATTATGATAGGGCCTCTATGCTCGTGTGCCCCACGGGCAACTGCTCAGCATGCCCATGCGTTAAGTTGGCGCCGAGTCTACTGATGCATTTTTAGTATCTGTATATCTACATATATATGGTTCAATGTTATGTACTATTTAATCTTGTTTTCTTTATGTGTGTATGCTAGGTTAAATAAACTTGAAGGAAGGGGCAATGAAATACAGTGGTACATGTAGCTTTACATCAACTTTTTTCCCGATTAAATATTAGCAAGATAATTTTTATTTCCATTCTGCAAACATATAAACAAAATAACATAAAAGCTGTACGCATCAATCTCCATGGGCCTTTGAACCAACAAAATAAACTATAAATAGTTTTAGACACCAGCAATTAGATATGAAAAATATGTATCAATTCTACAGCAAAAGAAAAAAAAATATATTAAAAAAATGCAATATGTTCAACCTAGCAAACCAGGTAACCTCGAGGAACCTTGCGAAATTAGCAATATTTCATTAAATACTAAATTTGGACTGTCAAGCTACCAAAAGAAACATACTAATGTGAAAAAATTAGATATAGTTTTGTAACAATCAGATATTTTACAAACTATCCAAGTACCATAGCATGTCTGCAATATAATTTTTCCA
>MJUT01043253.1:293738-321869 GCA_002080005.1 Gigantidas platifrons
ACGAATGATGTTTGTGTCGTTGAACAGTAACACGACGGGTGTCTTAAGTTCACCCTCTATTGTTAATAGGGTTCATGTTGCTCAATCTTCAGTGTATTGTTTTGTAAATCGTTGTTTGTACTTTTGTCCTTTTTCATTTGCCCATTGCATTGTCTGGCGTTCTTCATGGTATAATCCCTCCGAAATTGGGTTGTTCGGGATATATCTAATAAACTAATAAAATATCACGATGTAAATGGGTGTTGCGTGTTTGAGCAATGCCACTCCTTTTCTTATTCCAATGACCTTAATTGCCTACAGTATTCATGGTATGCTATTTTCTTCTCACAATCACAATTTCCGCGCGTATTTCCACACAGTGCCAACTTTTTACATGTTTATGTAACTTTGTTCTCGTCCGTACTGCCAACAGCTGACATACGAACTCTTCGGCGCTTGTGAAAAGTTTGAAGAAGCCGCCAATCGAATGACAAACAACGGTCAATTAATAGCCCATTCTCGAAGTTAACCAATAACAAAATCAACGATTTGTTAGGAGTGGTTATTTGAGGAGCCTTGTAAAACATTGTTTTTGTCCATATGCATATGCATAACATCGCTATTATTTATTCCACTCAGTATATCTATGCATATTGGCCACTCTTAGGCTATATTTTGTAAAAAAAACATTATTCCGAATATAGTCTTCAAGGGAAATAACATTCAATATACTGACCCTAATTCTAAAAATTCGTAGACTGATATTTAGACATACCTGTGCAGTCTACATTGACAATTTCATCTCCACATGTTTCTTTATCCAAGAAAGCCTTACAATATCCTATATTCAGTTCATTACCATTACATTGTAAAGTTCCAATTAACACCGCTGATTCATTCCGGGGAGAAGACGATGATTTACCTTGTGTATTACTGCAATAAGAAAATAACATCAAAATTATCTGACAATTAGGAGAAATAAAACGTTAAATTTGTCTTGAAATACATTATATAAATTCTCGTTTATATTTAGAAGAGTTTGAAGATACCACAGGAGCAATCAGAATCCGTATATCGAAGAACAGACAACACGGTGGCCAAAAAGAAAGAATACAAAAGGACAAACAACGACCTACAAAACATACACATAAAACTAAAATCGAGTAACATGAACTCCACTAAAAACCGGAGTTGAACTCCAATGTTCCACTATAAACTGTCTGATTGTAATTATCATTGGTGAAAAATGACCAATTACTAATCATATGGCAAAATCATGCTCATTATTTTATTCATGAGATATGAATATTCATGAGTCGTGGAACCACGTGACATTTGTTGACATCGTGGTAAAATTCAAAGGGAAAAGAGAAAAACCCATAGCCTAGCGCAACACCCCCCCCCCCCACACACACACCCACACACAAGTTATATGGTCGGTCCCTTAAACAATGATGAATAATATATTACTACTGCTGTTTTATGTGTTTTAAAAAAAAATCACATTTGTTCTACATATTTATTTGATAATAATGAATAAAAAAGAACGGACTTGAGATTTTATTGTTATGTTTCCCTTCAACGCACCTCACATAATTATTTGATCACATGACACTTTGTTTATGAAGAAGCGGTGCAAATGGAACAGACGAATTGTATGAAAATGCCTCGGGAATAATGGTACGTTTCACACGCCCAACATCCCTACGTTGCCTCTTAAATGGCGTCGGGCATTGAAAATTGTAAACACGATCATAATTAATCTTCTCCAGGAACCTAAAGATCATAAGTCTTCCATTCAAAACAAATATCAAGTGGAACTTTCTTATCGGAAGTTTTAATGTGAATGAAGAGAACTTATGTGGGTCTGGCGGTTTCGTCAGTTTTATAAATTTGTTTAACCATATTTTAAGGGTTTCTTAAGAAATGATAGGAAAGTTGTATCAAAATAAGAAATACTCCAGGAACTTCCAATATATTGAGTATGGTATCAAAAATTTGCTTGAACAACCCTAAGCGGTGTTTGGTGAAAAAAGAACTCAGAAAGTAAGTCCAAGTTTAATAAAAGACCAACACGGCCTCTTTTACTTCTTCAGCCGTTCATTGCTTAAGTACTACGATGACGTCCATTTGATTCAATATGGCGGTCGTATGCAAATTAGCAAAATGGGCTTGATTTTGCCATATGCATATGGCAAAATCATGCTCATTATTTTATTCATGAGTCGTGGAACCACGTGACATTTGTTGACATCGTGGTAAAATTCAAAGGGAAAAGAGAAAAACCCATAGCCTAGCACAACACCCCCCCCCCACACACACACTCACCCACACACAAGTTATATGGTCGGTCCCTTAAACAATGATGAATAATATATTACTACTGCTGTTTTATGTGTTTTAAAAAAAATCACATTTGTTCTACATATTTATTTGATAATAATGAATAAAAAAGAACGGACTTGAGATTTTATTGTTATGTTTCCCTTCAACGCACCTCACATAATTATTTGATCACATGACACTTTGTTTATGAAGAAGCGGTGCAAATGGAACAGACGAATTGTATGAAAATGCCTCGGGAATAATGGTACGTTTCACACGCCCAACATCCCTACGTTGCCTCTTAAATGGCGTCGGACATTGAAAATTGTAAACACGATCATAATTAATCTTCTCCAGGAACCTAAAGATCATAAGTCTTCCATTCAAAACAAATATCAAGTGGAACTTTCTTATCGGAAGTTTTAATGTGAATGAAGAGAACTTATGTGGGTCTGGCGGTTTCGTCAGTTTTATAAAAATTTTTAACCATATTTTAAGGGTTTCTTAAGAAATGATAGGAAAGTTGTATCAAAATAAGAAATACTCCAGGAACTTCCAATATATTGAGTATGGTATCAAAAATTTGCTTGAACAACCCTAAGCGGTGTTTGGTGAAAAAAGAACTCAGAAAGTAAGTCCATGTTTAATAAAAGACCAACACGGCCTCTTTTACTTCTTCAGCCGTTCATTGCTTAAGTACTACGATGACGTCCATTTGATTCAATATGGCGGTCGTATGCAAATTAGCAAAATGGGCTTGATTTTGCCATATGTATAAATTAGTTGGTATATTTTTTAAATTAAACTTTGTTTAACACCAACTCATCAATTGTTCAGCTATATCATGGCAAAAATTGGACTTGGACGATTCGGCAGGTGTTTCCTACCCACAACTGCCAAACTATTAATAACATGTCTTAAGGCTACAATTGTTAGATATTTGTGTTAGGGCCATCGAAATTGCATATGCCTACGATTTCTAATTGTACTAAATCAGTGTGCACAAATTCATCTTTGCATTTGTAAAACTTCTGTGCAACTTTTGTTTTCTAACTGCCGTTTTTGTGTTTGTGTCATTGCAACGAAGGCAGAAAATGATTGGCTGGTAAATTAAAAAAATTAGCCGGGATTTCGCCCACCGCTCAAATAGATCAGATACCGTTCAATATGAAAACCTGCTGTGCAATATGACGATTTATCACCAAAAAAAAAAAATTATATGGTTTTATAATACTGTATAAAACCCTAAATGTAATAAAATTGAAAGCTATAAATGTAATAAAGATGTTAATCATTTAAAACAAAAATCAATTTTGCGAACAATGGTCTGATGGCAGATAAATGTATTAAAGCACATTGATATTAACCTGTATTGAAGCATCCTGCAGACAACATTTGTATTATGTAATGTCCAATGGCTCCAACAAACTCCTCCCCAGTGATTATTATAGTAAATCTCTAATCGACCACGACCTTTCTGGTCTCCACCAGTCAACCTAATGTGTGCCAGATCTATTAAATGTACGTAAATTAAAGCACAAAAGACAAAATAAAACATTAATATTTCTGTACCAAACATGAAACATTAATATTTCTGTACCAAACATGAAACATTAATATGTCTGTACAAAACATGAAACATTAATATTTCTGTACCAAACAAAACAAGTAACATTCAGCTTTTCATATGCAATTATAGACATAATAGTTGAAATCACACATATTATTATACACATGACAACGTATGTAGTACAACGATCATATTATGTATAATGTTCAAGATTACATAGCGTTATTATAATGAGCTTAACCTGGTTATATATGAGGATTGACAATGTCCTCCTCACATGAGGAAAGTACCCGTATTGGCATGACCGCATTATTTCTCTAAGAGGACAGACTATAGCACTAGTTTATCCCTGCCATTGTACCACGCGAGAAAAATGAACAAGGGTATCGTAACGGTATATGTTTTCGTCTGTCATATGTTTTCGTCTCATCCATTTTATTTTGATTTACACAGCGCACGTGTTATTTTTTACCTGTCTTCCTGTTTCTATTTCTAGATAGTAAACAGGATGGCAACGTGACGTCTGTCAAAAATGTTTAAGATTGCTTTTAAAGACATAAGTACCAAAAATAGTGAACTTACCTACTGAACCATACTTTCGTAATGCCAAAAAATTACTTCATTTATAAAGTAGCTGGAAAAAAATCCTGAAAGGCTACATAGAATTTAACTATGTCGTCTGCATCTCAGACACCTGCTCTACCTGTCGTGCGATTGTCATGGTGTCACTTATCGTACTTGTAAACAAAAGAGCTGACTGAAATGTGCCGGTTTCTTATATAAAATGCACGTCAACAGCAGTGCATTTTGGATTCAGCACTAAACAAACAACAAAAGTGAACACAATTTTGAAAGTGGTCATTTTCAAACATTCTGTTATTTTATTTAGATGTAGATAGATGGCCAGAACCATGAAATTTTAAAACCAGCCATCTCCGGATTTTAAATTCGTTTCCATCCCGTATATCGGCCCTGTTTTTTACTTTATACGAAAACATATGACGCCATTTTACTGACAGCAGACGTTGCCAGATAATCGAGAGTATATTAAAATTCAGGAATGGCTTTTCAAACAATCTTATGTACAAAGAAGTATTTAACTAGCCGTTCTTTGAAAATTCCAATCGTCATACGAATGAAGGGTTAACACTGTCAATCGCCAGATCAAAAATCGATAATACGACGAAAACCCATAACACGAGGATATTGATTTTGCCTACTTTTACAATTTCGATATTTGATATTGAATGGTTCCGACAGTGTAGTTTTTCACTTTATAACCTTTCATGATTGGCCTTTACTTAAAGAGGTTTCGTGACACTGGGAAGGGCCAATGGACAGACATTTAGGTTGCGTCTTGAAGCAGAATATATAATTGATAAATGGCACTGCAAACGGCCACTGACGACCATTACTAACAAGCTGATGATAATTAGGATAAGCTGTCGGTTGTCTTGTATGTGCAGATCGTTTATAATTTGTTCTTCCAAACGTTGTTAATGGTCCTTGAAACATTGGCAGCTATGCGATGTTCATTTATTGCTTCACGCGCGGCAGCAAATGTATATTCAAATATACACAACTGTGAATGGAAAGAGATATCATGGGGAGCGACATTGAACTGGAAAAGTGTGGCGAGTTGAGTAGGGACGAATTTATTTATCCTTTTGCAGTAGATATAATGTGCATTCACCCTTTTAAATCGATCATAGCTATTGATTCTTCATTGTCATTGTCTCCAAACACTATATATACTATAATCCATGGTCAGACTGGTCTTTTCATAAACCCCCAACTCCACATTGAGAGGTCAAGACTATCTATATAATATTATTTTTATGTGGATATACTTATTAGAAATGCTGTGCACCACAATTGTTTCGGGTAGTTTGCTCATCTGTTATATTAATTGTTATCTTAATTTACCCATTGATGTCGGAATGCACTGCACACCAGCGTCATCACTGTGGGAGCAGGATTTGTCACCCCATGATTCACCCAGCGGACAAAATGATATTTTTGATTCGTTTCCCATACAATGTGGTCGGATATCATGCGAGGTTCCATTTCCGGTGCCAAACCAAGAGTCTGAATATGGTGTTGAACTAGAACTCCTAAATTTGTAAATTGTGAAACTACCCTGTGAATGCATTCTATATGAATTCCAACACAGTATGTGATAACTTTATACTAATTATCTTAATGTTGTTGTCATCTATTCCAACATGTGTTTTCTTTTGTATGGGCTGTTTGATCAAAGGTTTAACGTATCTGCAGTTGTAACCATGTCTATAGCCAGGACCTAGTTTCGATCGGTTGCTACCGTTGTTATTCTCTCTTTATAAATTGGAGGTTTGCCAGAGATGAGGTAATAGTTGTAATTAATTATAGATTTTTTATTACTACCAGCTATTCATTTGGTTGTGAAAATGTTACTTCAGTGCAGCAGGAAATGTTTACCCATCTAGGTGACATAAATTTACTTACTAGATTAAGTGGGATTCGTATTACACAATATTTATTTTCCCCTCGCCAACGAAGTTGCGAAGTGATATAGTAACGCTACCGTCCGTCCGTCCTTCCGTAACATCATTGTGAAAACTCTAGAATCAACATCCTTCAATGGATTTTAACCAAATTTGGTACATGCGTAGTCCTTTAAATCATCGGGAATCCTGTTGATTTTCAAGGTCATAGGTCAAAGATCAAGGACACCGGGTCAAATTTGTAGGCGAGGGGATACACCACGCTTTGCGTTGCCCTTGTTTTTATGTGTAGTGGTTTGTCCACCACTGTTTGTCTTTTATTTTTATTTTTGATTTGTCTGTTATTGTTGGATATCATCTTATTACTCCTTTGTCATATTCAAACATTCTTACATGTATTGAACGGTTATTATGTACTGATATGTACACTTACTATCATACTATTTGTGGCTAACAAAAACTCCCGAAACCTACGAGCGCCCTGGGAATGTTGATACAGGAGCTATTCACATAGATGCCGGAAAGAACACAGTCAAATATTCAAAAAAGGAGCATTATGTTTCATATGTCTACCCGTTCTACCTATCACATAGTGTTGTGCACCATTATTTTGTGTTGTATATGGTAGTTTACCTGAGGCTTTGGATTTGTTTGTGCAATGAATTAATTAACTTGAAAAGTAATAGTTTTATACTTTTGAGTGATGCAGAATATTCCAGGAATGCGTCATGCGCGACGACTAAATTGGATATCTAGGTATTTTACGCACCAAAGGTAATTGACTCTCTTGAATATCCGTACTTGCACCTACCAGTATCCCAGTTCTCTGCATATAACATTTGCTTCTTCGTTACCAAAATCATTATCACAAAGGCTTCCCCACTGGCCGTTTATATTGATTAAAACTGTACCTTGGTTAGTACCAGAGAGCATAACCTTCTCATCAACTACAAATTGAATTTTAAAATATGTATTTAAAATATTGATAGAATGGACACATTTGTGTGTTAGTCGCGCAATGTTGCTTCTGTACATTTATTTGAAGATCAACACAGATCCTCGTCTCATTAATGTTTCATACAAAATAAATTAAGAGAGTTTTGCACAATCATTTGGTGACATTGTGCTGCTGCACAGTTGTTAACATATTCCTGTACTGTAGCAATAAAAAAGCAGCAGAAGTGAAGGTGCAATATTAAACTCTCTATTTCTACCACAGGCACTTGTTTCATACATATATATTTGCTTACTATATGCGTCTATCCATAAAGAAAGGTCCTTATCGGTTTCGCGACGGTTGCCTCAGTTCACGGTCGAAAAAACGGTTTTATAATTTCTTTAGTGAGCTAAAATTATTGTCTACTTTAAATATGATAATTTTTCTACAACATGGTGTATGACATGCCTACCTTGGTTGCCAATTATCTACGTCAGAGCTCATTATATAATCCAACTTGAAATACACAAAAACACTCCATATTTTTTTGGCTACACCGATCCAACAGTGAATTAAAAAAAAGCAATAAAATCGCCTGTAAAAAATACACGAGATGTTTCCTTGTTTTGAACGTGTCAAATATCAATACTAGTGATAATAAAGTCCACAAATTTGTTGTAAATAGCGTAAATTTAAATAAATACAACCAAGGATTCCAAGTTTATTTTTGGATATTTCGATTGACCAATCAGAGCGTTCCATCCTATTCACTGCTGGATCGGTATAGCCGAAAAAATATGGAGTGTTTTTGTGTATTTCAAGTTGGATTATATAATGAGTTCTGACGTAGGTAATTGGCAACCAAGGTAGGCATGTCATACACCATGTTGTAGAAAAATTATCATATTTAAAGTAGACAATAATTTTAGCTCACTAAAGAAATTCTAAAACAGTTTTTTCGACCGTGAACTGAGGCAACCGTCGCGAAACCGATAAGGACCTTTCTTTATGGATAGACGTAGATAGTAAACAAATATATATATGAAACGAGTGCCTGTGATTTCTACTATGGCCAGTTATGCCTTTTTTCATTCATTATTTGTTTTTAGAAAAGTCGGAATCGTTTTGCTTTGTCGAACCCTTGAGCATTTTCAGTACTTGTTTGCACAACCACCACGGAATACCACTGTGCGTGATACTTAAATTGTGTGCATATTTAGGAGTTCGAGGGGTCCTGTTCAATTGGTTCAAAAACATTGTCTTTCTGTAGAAATCGCAAGGGTCTGGTGTTTGACACACAGTAATGTACGCATCAGGTGTAATCAGCATTCCGCATTCATTTCTTTTTATATAAAATTACTGTATGTAAAACACCAGACCCTTACGATTTCTACAGAAAGACAATTTATTTCCGTAGTTTTCCATTATGGGAATCTAATCGAATACTAAGACTAATGGTATTGAACGTCTCCTGCATGGATATTTTCACACTCTTTGTTTAATATACCAACTCATATGTCACGACGATTAAATATATTATGTATAATGTTCAAGATTACAGCGTTCATTATAATAATCTGTTCGACTGGTTATGCGAGGGTTAATATTTTACTCACAAACGCTTTCAGAATGGCCACAATACTTCACTGAGAGGGGAGGTTTGGGGCCATAAAACTGTATTAATCCAGCCAGGATTTGACAGGGTTGTCCCTACCAAGCCAGGAAAGTGAATTGTCATGTATTGTGTGTGTTAGGTGTATCGATGTTGTCTCTTTCTAAGATTGTGTTATTGAATTTTGCAACTGTTCCGACAGCGTGGTATTTTTTGCTTATCATTTCATCACTATTATTGTGTGAATTTACCAAACATTGTTACTCACAAGAACAAGAAACACCTGCCTCCATTGCGTGATCACATGTAGGACTTCCTCCTGTTGTCATGGAACAATGGAGTAAGTCTATTTCCGTGCCATTACATTTAACATTTGTATATGCTATTTCACTATTTCCTTTGCCAAAATAGCTTCGTCGGAATGCTTTTCCTCTTACCGAACTACAAAATAAATCATATTGTAACAGCGTGGTGCATGCATAATATTAGTCCGAGATTCCTCTGCCGTTCGACGACTATTTAGAACTTGCTGTTGTCGTTTGAACGTCAGAGCGCTTGCCATAAACAAAACAGCGGATTTTCCTCTCCCACTCGAGAGAGGCACATTTCCACGTTTTGTGGCTATCAGATTTTATTTTCTATCCAAAACCCTAATATATATCGCTTCACTAATCATTTTTCTATTCATTCATAACCATCTTACCCTCAGAAATTGGTGTTGCACTCCATTACAGCACGATTTCCCCAGACCTATATAATTTCGTCATTTTGAACACTGACATTTTGGAATATTTATCACGTGACTACGATAGAACTACGATTACCGCTATGTATCATGGGAGATGATTTGCATATAATCTGACCTTGTCCAAAAAATAGGGGGAAACGTAACACATGCTCTTTCCGAAACCCGCGGATAACACTGCCAAATTAATCTTTTCCATCCAACATATTTTGTATTATTTCTTTCTGCTCTGATTTGAGCTGTAGATGGAATTGTTTGTCCTACAGAATACGCTTTATATCGTCTTGTATGTTTGTTTACATATGCTAATTTGGCGCGCTGCATTTAGTAGCTCCCATCATGCAATGCGTTGCTATCATCTTTCAGTTAGTATCGCGAGATCACGTTAAAAAAATGGCAGTGAAATGACCAAATCGGGTGTAAGAAAAAAAACGTGCTGTAATGGAGTGTAACACCACTCTCTGAGGGTAAGATGGTTATGAATGAATAGAAAAATGATTGGTGAAGCGATATATATTAGGGTTTTGGATAGAAAATAAAACCGGATAGCCACAAAACGTGGAAATGTGACTCTCTCCAGTGTGAAAGAAAAATCCGCTGTTTTGTTTATGGCAAGCGCTCTGACGTTCAAACGACAACAGCAAGTTCTAAATAGTCGTCGAACGGCAGAGGAATCTCGGACTAGCATAATATATGTTTTCGGTTTTATGTTCGAGTTCAAATTTCTCTATACTCTCTTTGATAATTAAAATAATGTTAGAAATATCATGTCCTTCATTTATATAGTTTATCTCTTTTGGTTCCTTAAGGCTATCATTTTGTTTTCTAACATACCATCTCATATTCTAACATTAGCTATGTAACCATTGCCATAATAAAATAGCCGATATATTTGATTATTTTCATATTCAGTTTTTTTTTCTCGAAAAAAATACTAATATTAACCATCAATCGATTTTGACTTTTGTAAATTGTCGTTTTCCGTTGACGTAGTTTTCAAGGTGCGTTGGTGAAACTGACACATTGTTGCTGGTTTATCTTACTATTTCATTTATCGTTTTACTTGTTTACGGGTTTTTCTAAAACGAAATGTCACCAATTTGGAAAATCTTAATAGTTTTGTCTACATTTGGCATGCCAAATTCACAATAATTAATAGAATTCATAATGTGTGTGATATTTGTAACATGGGTAGCATTATCGTTGTTGCATTTAATCCCCATCGACACCGAGTTATATCTACAACAACAATAAAAAAAACAAACAAAAACAAAAACGTGGTAAAAATTACGGTCGGTGCATTACAATATTCCATAACCCTTACCGCTTTAAAGGAATTAAATTAATAACGCCAAGTAATTAATCAAGTATCTACTGGACTTTAAATTATAAAACAGAAATATGCTGATCAGTGATAACAAATCGAAATGTTCAACTTAACAAACCGATCAAATGGGAACGTTGTGAGAGCTTTGCAAACAAGGGTAGCTTCCAAGTCGTCCCAGTCATCATCACATACAGCAGACCATACACTGTTGTGTAAAAGTTCTACCCGTCCTTCCATAGTATGGCTACCTCCAGTGAGACGTATATTTGATTCCCCTTCAATACAATTCGCAATCATTATATCATGAATAAAGATAAATATTATTGAACGACTTTGAGAAATATATAGGTTGGTGAGTTTACCCCCGGTTTTTAGTGGGGTTCGTGTTACTCGATCTTTAGTTTTATTTGAGCTATAATGTGTCTAGAACAATTTGTATTCTAATAATTCCATTGTGATGAATACTTTATTTTAGAAAAAATATGCTTGCTTACTAGTTTGTCTTGTGCTAGTGCAATGAAATAAAAAATCACAGGCAGACATGTCGCTCCATTGGATGAATTATTCAGACCAAACAAGTTTTGCTTTACAGCCCCAGTCACTCTTTCCCCAGTTGATGGGGGGGGGGGGAGGTAAACGTTTTATTATCTTAAGTTTTCTATCAAGTTTTTGTTTGGTGATATTGTTTTTCGTTTTTATTTTGTTATTATATTAACCATTATATTTACGGCTTCCAATTACTGCTTTGATATCTTCAAAGATGTCTTGTAGCATTTAAAATATCGATGACATTCATAATTTTTTTAAAGTAGTATTATGAAGACAATTCATCTACTTTTCTTTTCTCACAGACAAGGATGACCATAGCCTATGTTGGATATCCTGTTTGGGACTTTTAGTTTACTCGCTCCCAAATACTAATTATTTGGCTGTCCAATCTTTTGGTCATGAGCGTACCTGATGAAGGTTATTCCAGGCAGAATCGCGTTGTGCACAGTGAACTCGAATAAATATGGTATACTACACAACATGCGTTAATCAAATATATACATACGACAATCAACTCCTGCTTCGTTCATACTACTACATGTATTTTGTCCCCATGTACCACGAATACACACATTAGTATCCGCTTCTAGTCCAGAGCAAGATATTTCACTTAAGCGTATTGCTGAATTACTTTGTCCATAAAAAGATGATAATTTTGGTCTTGGGTTGTTGCTTCTGTAAAATGGGTTCCAAGAAAACTTACATTTAATATGCTAAGGGCAGTTATATTTCATGATTATAACATGTGACGTCCTCGTTTATACTGTTACCGTTTCTTATCATTCCTCAACATATATCAAGTATCAGTGACCGTATATAACAAAACATTATCCAATCAATGTAATTTGATCTCTCTAATAGAACCAGTGCAGGATAAATGTTGTTATTCAACATCACTAGGTCCCGTTGGCGTACACGCAATAGGGATCAGGTGAACTGAAACAGGCCATTGTAATAAGTTTCCTTCACATTGGTGTTTTGCATTGGCTTTGACTTATACTTATTTACATCTCACAAAGCATCAATTTGTCATATTGTTATTTTCAAAATTATAAAGATTAGCAACATACACAACCCTCTTTTTATTGCCATGCACATAACACGAAAGAGAAACAAAAAGAAAATATCAGTTTCTTAATTCGACATGCTAATTATAAGGAGACATTCATGCAATAAGTCGTTATCACTCACATTTCTTTAAACCCAATCATTTTACAAATGACCGAAGCTTCTGCTGTACCAAATGAAGTATCACATACTGTACCCCATTGACCATTGTGCAAAATTTCAACTCTTCCTTCCCATGGACCTGCTCCACCAGTTAATCTTACTGGTGTTGGAACTATGGAAAACAAAACATTCAATATGTTGTGTTAACTGTTTGCCGTCAATATAAGATATAAAAACATTACCTGTGAATCAATTGAATAACAAATTGAGAAGATTATGCGAATGATAACGTTTTCATTTGTACATTGTGCTATTTGTATACTATGTGTGGTTAGTTACATGAGATCGGAAATATGACCTTGTCATCTACAGTCGTCGTTTGTACGTGCAGAGAGTGTTGCACTCCACCACTACTACAAGTATGTTAGACCCAGGTAATCACTTACACGAATTGTTCATTGCAGCCATTTGTTTTTACCAGCTCAACCTTAAGTGAACATTGTGTGTAGTGACCCTCATAAAACATTAGTATCATGTAATCTATTTTTTTATTTACTCTTGGAGAACATGATTAAAATAGAAGGCGGACAAATTGTGACCATGGATCGAGATGGGATTAGGAATCATTGAAGAGGACATCAAAAGCACCATCTATGCTAATTTTGACATAATGGGGTATTCCAATAGTCCATGTATTGTTCAAGTATGATTTGACAGGTATTAAAACAAATATGATATTGTAATTTAGGATTATCAGACATGTAAAAAAAAGGAAGATGCAACATTATTTAATTAAATAATAGATTGTGCTTGTGAAGATATATTTTTGCATCATTAACTAGTCTTGATGAATCATTGTGTTTTACATATGACCTGTTGACAGATGATACCTATTACCTCCTTTGTGAGTGAGTGAGTGAGTGAGTGATTGTTGTTTAATGCCAATTCATCAATTTGTCAGCTATATCATGAGGAGAACATGCTAATGTTTAATGAGATGATCATGAGGTCCGCTTTGTAATAGGCCAACAAGCGTGATTGAATTTGTATAGTGATATAAAAGTCCATGGGAAAACATGTCGCTCTACTCGGACACATTCTTCAGATTCCGAGCCAATCAGTGTTTGCTCTTTCTCCTTAATGATGTGTGCTTAGCGGAGAAGCAACAAATACCAATGTCATAGTCTTTGGTTTGACCCGATCGGCGCTCGAACCCACGATCTACCATTCAAGAGGCGACCGCGCTAACCATTGCGCCACCGATGCGGTTTAGACCCCCTTTGTAGGTTCAGAGGCCATAATAACATATCGCATCTATTATTACGTCGATAAGATTAATTACAAAATTTAAAACATTGTAATTTAATAGTTTATTATTAAATTCATTTATTGTATTACGTTATACCGATTAGCAAGTCTAAACTTATATAACGCCAACATTTAAATATACTATGTATAGACATCTGTTTATATAATGCCTAATTTTCCGCCACACTGCAGCACGAGCTTCTTGTATTTCTCAAGTCGAACAGACCTTTAAAACGAGTGTTTCTGTGTAGGATATTCAGTTGCAAAGGAGATACGAAGGATTGAGGACACAAAAACCCACCCTTCCCATTCCGTTTAAACATGATTTCTGCTGTTTTTATTATTTTTTTTTTTTTGCAGTTTGGTGAAAGGACTAAAGGATATATAGAATTGTGAAAGTCAACATTACTCGTCATGGCGACAACTAGTTGATGTGGAATATGGCGAAATTTATCAACTTTGCTGCTCTGGTTGGCCCAAGCAGCTTGTTTAGTTACACTGATTGGCATACCCTTCAGTGATCCATCGTCAACTTGTTGTTATTTGCTGACAATATGTGTTGTTGAAGTAATTAAATGCCATGACATATAAGCAGCCAAATCAAATAGTTTGTTTTTATTTTTACTTGCCACAATTTTTACTTAACAAATTACCAATATACCGGTCTTCAATACAACTATTATTTGATGGTTAAAAAGTCAACAGTTGCATTTCAACTTAAGTCTGAATACAGATGCAAACTTATATACAATAAATATTACATAATTACCACATGATAAACCAACATTATCAACTCCATTACATGCTGATGTGGTCCATGTACTACGACAAGCCTGTATGTCATTTTCTGAACCCCCACACACGATGTTATCAATCAATGGTTGTTCATCTGATTTACCAAATTTAGTATTTAGGAAATATTGCGCTCCACTGTAAACAAGAAAAAAATGATGTTTTTTATTTGACTTTCATCCCGAGTTTCTGGAAGTCTGTGGGTATCTTTATTATACCTATTACACACTTTACCTTGTAGTTGTTAACAAGGGAATTGATTTTACCTTACGAGAAATCGTGATAAAAAAAATTGTATATATACGCCACCAATATTCTCCATATTTAAATCGATGTGCCCTGTTGGGATCATGCCATTTGATAAGATGCATACCATTTGTGGTGACAATTTACAAAACCAAACCAGAGGTGAAAATATTCGCTTCGAAATTGCCAGTATTTAGTGGTACGTTATTGGCGTCGGTTGTGATATCGGGTAGTGTAATCACATATAAAAGATGTAGTTTGTAACAATTGCAAGGATGCATTTCTTTGAAACTGGATATTAGAAATAAGACTGGTTGCTATCATAGACAATCTCATCAACACGAAACGCTCGTTGATGAATTATTGCAATATGTGAATCAATGATAATATTGTGTAGTATTTCACGGATAAGGTAAAATAAAAAATATATTACATACTCTGCTTGAAATCCTAACATTCGACACATAACTTTTCCATCTCTGGAGTCAAATAAATGTCCACAAACTGACCCCCATCGTCCGCTGTGATATATTTCAATGCGACCTTCAGATGGAAAAGATCCATTTATAAGACGAATATCCGTTCTGGCTATAATGGAATGAAGTTAAATATAATTATTTGCAATGAATATTACGTAGCCAGGAAAGTGAGCGGACATATATTAGATATCGATTTTGCCTCTTTCTGCGATTTTGATATTTGATTTTGGAACTGTTGCAACAGTGTGTGATATTTATTTGTATTTTCTCTAGATGTTGGAACTATTCTTACAGTGTGATATTTATTTGTATTTTCTCTAGATGCTGGAACTATTCTTACAGTGTGATATTTTTTCGTATTTTCTCTAGATGTTGGAACTATTCTTGCAGTGTGCTATTTTTTCGTATTTTCTCTAGATGTTGGAACTATTCTTACAGTGTGATATTTTTTCCTATTTTCTCTAGATGCTGGAACTATTCTTGCAGTGTGCTATTGTTTCGTATTTTCTCTAGATGTTGGAACTATTCTTACAGTGTGATATTGTTTTCGTATTTTTTCTAGATGTAGGAACTATTCTTACAGTGTGATATTTTTCGTATTTTTTCTAGATGTTGGAACTATTCTTACAGTGTAGTATTTTTGTGTTTCTTTCCTAAATTTTGGAACTGTTCCAACAGTGTGATATTTTTTTCTAGATTTGGGAACTGTTCCGACAGTGATGTTATTTAGAACTGTTCGGACAGTGTGGTATGTTTTGTTTTTATTTTACTTTACATTATGAAACGAATCATTACCTGAAATTATGACTCCATTTTGCCTTTTTCATTATAAATTGATATTTTTTTTCAGACGAGTCATATGTGGCATTTTATCCTTTCCGCGTAGTCTGTAGCAGTAATTTGCAGAGAATGTTGTTAATATTTACATAACCCAGGAACCTCAAAGGGTTTTTTTTTCATGACGAAATAACAATTAATTGCAATTAAGGAAGGTATGCAATTATTACTTCATTGTCAGCATAGTTCCAATTCTCTAACATAATGGATAGAAACGGTAACTGTTTATTTATGGTTGTGAGGTGCACTATATGAAGCGAAGTACACAAAGAGATGATATGCCTAGTCCCATTTCTCTTAAATAGCTCAAGGTTTTAGAAAGATGCTATTTATTGTCAGAATACAGCTAACACAAATACGGATATGACAAAAGTTCCTACTGCATTCAATAAAGCAAGTTCATAATGATATACATGACACATAGCAGTTTATACAAAGTAGCACATGACTTACGACATCTTAATCCAGCTACAGTATTATTCTGGCATTGTCCTGTAATGTAATTGCTGATATTACACAAGGAGATGTCCAGTTCTGTTCCAGAACAATATACTAAATATGAATAGCCACTTATTCCTACTTTTCCAAATGTGTTTGCGTTCAGAACTTCCGGGTCGAGATTACTGAAAATGATTAAATGCAATCACTTAGGAAATTTATTTGTCCAGTATTGGCAAAAAAAAAAAGATGTCAGTTATGTGAAATAATATATGACAAACGTAGAACAAAAACAATGTATTGTTTATTTACTCTAAGTTGTGTAATATTATAATATTGGATAGTCTCTCATGCTCATTTATACCCATATTCTGTATTATCAATTACATAGCGCAACGCTATCCGCAAACACGATAATGTTCGATTTGATTTATTGCGTTTAACGCCACATTTAGCAATATCATGGCGACAAGTTCTGGTGGTGGAGGAAACACGAGTACCCGGAACCACCGACCATCGGTTAACTTTATCACTTGCGACTGCGAGTTGAGTGCACCTGTTTTGTGATTTACAAAGATGGGAGAGAACCCACGCCGTATTGGTGATATGTGTCAATGAGTTGAACCCCCCCCCCCCCCNCCCCCTCCCCTCCCCCGCTAATGTTCGTTTGGTAGAGACATGTCAATACAATGTGTGTATTCTCTGATTTTATATTTTTAATACGATTATACGTAACCATGCGGGAAAACACGAGGACAGTTGACCTTATTAAAGTATTCATGTATTTTGAGGTAATTCATTTTCTGAAAAATTCCGCATGTTACATCATCGAACCAAGTGCATGTTAATGAAACTATTAGGTATTTACAATTGCTCATTATAACGTAATTGGTATATTGTAAATGAAGGGCATGCTGCAAGTTAAGGAATAACAAACCTTATTGGATAACCTAAGGTTTGACAGATGATTCTTGCCACATTCATTGTCATATTTTCCTTACAAACGGGCTGCCATGTAGTATTTCTAGAAATTTCTAATATTCCTTCAAAAGAGCCTATTCCTCCTTGCAATCGTACTTGCATCTGCTGACCTAGGTATTAGATAAATGAAAAGTTAACATATATAAATTGTATTAGTACATGTATAGCAGTGGTTTGTTTGTTGCTTAACCTCGACCGACAAATAGTTCATGAATATTGAGGACCGGAACAAGTTCAATAAGGCAATGTAAATAAATAACTGGGCAATAGAACAATATGGAAAGCGATTTTTGAGTGTCACTGGAATATATATAGCATGGAAGAGACGAAAAGAATAAGCTATTGTGACTGTTACAATTAGTCATCTTTTATTAATTCTATGAAAGAAATATTTAATGTGCATGAGGCATGGGCCAGGCACCAGGCACGGTACCCGCTATAATTCATACTCATGTTTTACATATTATACCTTCCCCAGAGTAGAGAGGGCATCTCATTTCTGCCTCCTAAGAATACAACGGAAAGCGCTAAGCCTTGTGAGCTTTCACTACTGCGCAGTCATATCAACAAGGAGATATTAAATACCGGATATTTTAAATGAATGTGTAATGAATATGTCTGCTCGTTTCTAGTATAAAAGAAATGTAACTATATACTGATATAAACAAAAATCATGGAAAAGTGGCCTGCTCCGACGTCAGGATAAACAGTAACGATGCGCATATCATAATGACCACCACACAATAAATGTACAATCAACATGATATTAAATCTACTCATATATTTAACTGACTGGTCGAAATAATCTGGATGTTACCTTTGAAAAATAATGATATAAACAGTAATATTTGCACTGAAAGTAAAGTTTATAGCTACCACACGTCATTCCTACATCCTCTGAATGAGCGCAGTTCTCTTTACCCCAACCATTAAATGTGCAAAGAGCAATATCCACTTCTGTTCCTGTACACTGCATATCATCCATCCACGTAGGTCCTGCACCGAACCCAAACTTTGAACTCGGAACTACTGCAGGCGAACTACCGGAAATGAAACATAAGAAAAACATTGTTGAACATATTGTGGTCAATGTGATTTGTGTTTTGTTCGGAATTGTGTTTGTTTTTTGTGTCTACTATGTTGAACTATCCTACCTAACCAATATGTTGACGGGCTGTTCATGAAATGTAAATGCATTCGTGCAGCACATATATCTAATATTAGGTATGTATTATATATAATTACTTGATTATAATCATTAAATAGAGCCCATCAGATGCAAACCCTGTATCATGTATGCATGTGTTGCATAATGCACCTTAGTCGATTCTATAGTCATGACGTTATCAGAATGGAATGCGGAGCAAAGTCCTATGACATTTTCGTTAATAAATAAAAGAAAATTCTCCACCGGGGAATGCTTTTTGCAATGTTTAGTTAGTTCGTTGTATGTTGCAGGGAAGTGTATCATTAATAATTAAATATGTAGCATTCATATCAATTATAATATGTTTATACAAAATGATAAATGCTACTTGAATCAAATGGCAAATATTATTTTTTCTAACCAAGGTAATTTAGTTTTTTTTTTTTTACATGCCAGTACCAAGTCAGGAAAGTGAAAGGTTATATATTTGTGTTTTTGCGGGTATCGCTTTTGCCTCTTTCAGCTATTCTGATATTGAATTTTTGAACTGTTCCGAAAATGTTGCATTTTTTGTTGTTACTTGTCATGTTATTACCTTCAATGAGAAGAAATTGTATTACCTATGTTTATATCCTAGCATTTTGCAAATTACTTTTGCGTCTTTTTCATCAAATATATCATCACAAATAGTCCCCCATTGTTGATTATGGTAAACTTCAACTCGACCTTCAAATGGACCTTTACCACCAGCCAATCGAACAGATGTGGCTTTGAAAAAAAGGTTATGTCATATTTTATTATATAGTATCAAATATTTCATATAAATTCCTTTGTGAAATAAAAATGCAAGATTTGTGAAAGATTTTTAGTCTTCCTTTATAAATATACCTAAAACGTAGAGTATATCCGAATTACCGATATTGCATTCCATACTTTCTCCTTAAAGCTTGGTAAACACTAGAGAGGTTTCGAGTAAACGAAATTTACATGCAAGCAGACGAGAGATAAACACGATTGCGGAATTATTGTGAATGCATGTTGCAAAGAAATATTATTAAGTCTATATCACAGATTGAAATAGTTGGTACTATATTATAAAAGGGTTATTGCACTAATATTGAGGAATATTAGGGAAATAACCCAATAATATATTACAATATTTGGGCTAATGTACTTGCATATGTGTATATACAAACAGTGGGGCACTTTCTTGTGTAATGGTTATCTATGACCGGATATATGTTTTTTTATGGATGTCTGATCGTCCAATCATAATCCGATAATTTTACTTAGCCGGGAATATATACCTTTTGTACAATGACACTTATATTTTGTAATATTATATTAAAACCATTACCTTGTATACATTTTAATTTTATTACATTGTACCTTCGATAAATGAATGAAACAACAAATAATATAACATTGATGCAATTATTATATAATACGTTTTTCTTTCGCTATTAGTTGCCATCAAATCCACAATTGACAGTATTAACTAAGGATTCTAGTCTGAATGAGCAGTCTTATTGAATTTTTGATATTCTACATGTCAGTTGGTAAACTATTTATGATAGAAAATTAAGACATCACCTAGCTCTGAAATAATTACTTATTGGACAGTGTCTCCCCATTGTTCATTCTTGATTGCCCCTTCGGTTTTCTTAAACTTTTATGGAAAAGTACATAACCTCATTTTGATGACGTTTTTGTGCCAAAGTAATCGACAATATTTCGCGGTATTTTAATCGTTGACATTCTTGAAATAATAGTATTGCATTTGAAGAGTTATCGGCATTAATTGGGAATGTGGCTGTCGAAAATGCTGTTTAACCTGGCGACGCGTATTACCTTTAACAAATGAATATCAGAACTAACAAAGTAGTTATATTGGATGGTAAGCTTACAACAGTCAACACCAACGTCTTCTGAATGCTTGCAATCATTGACATTCCATCCTGAATATGAACAATTTTGAATGTCAGTTTCTGTTCCTTTACAGTTAACATCCTTCAGAAATATCTGTCCATTCCCGTAGCCGAAGTGTGAACCAAGAATTACTTGAGGATTACTAGAGAAAATACAGAAGATGAATTATACATAAATCTTGTTATCGCCATATCAGATCATTCCTGCACAATTTAACACATGATTTATTACAAAAGTAACATGAAGGGTGCCATGAGTGTAGCAAGATATTGCCTACCCGTTCAGAGCACTTGGGTTTCGGTTTCTTGTGGGATTCGAGTTCCTCAATCTGTAGTTTTCTTCTGCTTGGTATTTTGTAAATCATTATGTTATCCTTACATCCTGTCAGTGTCTTATTTTGGACAATGGATTGTCTGTATTTTGATTGATGGTTAATGGTTACCTCTTTAATTTCATCAATTATAGTGGGTTTATGTTGCTGAATTGATACTCTTCTGTGTAGATTTTTATATATGATTGTTCGACTTTTTGTCCCTTTTCTTTTGACCATTGTATTATATGTCCTTTTACGATAAAATGCTTCCTCTCACCCAATTGATAACTTCAGACTGTTTTTGACCGTTTTGTATTGTTGCAATGTATGTCGGATACCCTTAATCCTCAGTTATTTCTTTGATATTGAACAATACGCCTACACAAAGTGCAGATGTTCGCATAGCAAAGACTGCATATGAATAACAAATACTTTGAAAATATTGAATATGCCATAGATATCGTAAGAAGCCTTAAATCGGAGAAACACATACAATACAATCAATGGTCAGAAGAACAGAAGACAAAAAGACAAATAATGATCTACAAACACTACTTATGTAAAGATTGATCAACACTAGCATCACCCTGAAACTGGAAAAAACGGGGGCTAAACTTTGGAAGGGTAAGAAGGTCCTAGTCTACTAGTGACACCCATTAAAGCTCAGTTCTATCTTTAAATGATCTCTCATTGAGCATGGTGTACATGCTACATCATATGTGTGAATAAGTCAAACTACCATTGTTTAAAGGGATCGTCATGCCTATCACCACTGATGTTTTGGGTTCGAATTGCGATCAGGACGAGGCTTACAACATTATGTGACAAATGTTGTCAATGACTTGCGACAGGTCGGTGGTTTTCTCCGGGTCCTCCGGTTTGTTCCACCAATAAAACATACCACTTGGATATAGCTGAATTGTTGTCGAAGGTGGTGTTAAATACCATCAAACCAAAATTTAAAATAGGGTTTAAACAAACGTAATACTTGTTTACGTCCATCTTTATAAGGACCAATTACCTATTGTTAAATCCTAGCATATAACATATAACAGCAGCATCCGAGACCTCGAATCCGTCATCACATATCGTTCCCCATTGATTATTGTGGAACAGCTCTACTCTACCACTGGATTCATCAGGTCCACCAGCAAGCCTGACCAGAGTGTCTTTTTGTTGTAATAAAATGGAAAACGTATACTATTCATTCTTGTTTTCATTAAAATAAATGGATTTTGTTTTGTTTTGTGATTTGTTTTTTTTTTAGTGCTTAGATTTTGTTTTTTGCTTTCCCCCACCACCTGCCCTCTCCCCCTTCAAATTCAGAAATGTCTCTGTTATGAACACATTTGATTCTAATTAACTAAATGTGATAGCTAAGGACATAATCATCATTTTATACGTGCATTTTTAAAGTTAAATATGTTGTGACTATCAGTTGCTTGAAGTTTCATTTCACTTACCTCATCTTTGTGGGAACACATATTAATAAAATAAAGTAATTAATATGTAAATTTAGTTTACCTTTTCAACATGACAAAAATATTAAAATAATATTAAACAACCTGCACATTTTTATATCGCAATTCTGTTTTGAAACAACTAAAATGTTCCGGGTAATATAGTGTTTGCCATGATTAATAGTAATTGTCCATCCAATAAATCTTGTAAATTGTAAATTTTTAATAAGAACTAAATTGTTATTCATAATTTACGAGGTGAATGATATTGTAGTTGTTCGATCTTAAGTTTTCTGTGTAATGTTTTCTAGATTTGGTTGGTCATTGTGTTGTTTGTTCTACGATTCATGGATTATGATTACCCCTTTTGTATCATTAAACTCTTCTGACTGAAAATAAAATTAAGACATTTGTGGAACGAAAAATGTACTCACCGCATATAACCGATACATCTTCACTATGGCTACAATCCGAATGTCCCCAACCACTCGATCCACATGCTGATATGTCCTTTTCGCTTCCTTGACATTTGAGATTGTCTAATAAAATCATTCCTGTTCCTTGACCAAAATGAGCAACGCCGATGTAATAAGGATAGCTGAAGGTAAAACAAATATATATTGGCAGAAAATGATTTGCCAAATTAACTGTCTGGATTTCAAATAATCTATAAATTAGTCAATGCATAATAAACTTACCTTGTACGAAATCCTAAACTGTGACACACAACTTTTGCTTCTTTTAAACCAAATAAATCGTCACATACAGTACCCCACATGTTATTATGGAATACTTCCAGTCTACCATGTGAGGGTCGCCTTCCATTCACAAGTCTGAGCAGTGTTTTGCCTGCAACATATTTTATGAACTTGTGTTACAATTCGTCAATTTGTTTAAAGAACATTTGTATCGGTGGTTCAAATCCCGTAGCTATGAGCAATCCACACTTTTACTATGATCTGCTTCCTTTATTTCAGTACGGTCTGTGCATGTGGTATTGCTCACAAAGTTAAACAATAATTGTTTGCAACAACACAAACCACAACATGAACCTGTCAACTTTTATAATCAAATAAGCACATGTTAATTAAATCATAATCCTTTGCTGATGATGCCGAGATATACTACAGACACCAAGATACCACCACATACTTCTCTATCTGAATAGACTCGCTTTAACTGAAAAAGCCTCACACAGAAATAATGTAATATACGTACTATAACTATGTGCACCTTATGAGCAAATGCAAAGCATGGTATATTATGCCACGGTTGTGTGAATTCGGACCCTGGGGCTATAGCGAACAATATACAAACGATGTGGGTTCAATTCTCGTGGAATGAAGAACAAAATATACATTAAACTAATTAACTGGTTGGTTGTAGTTTAAGACGTATTATGGCTCGTGCCTTACTTACGTTATTTGTGTTTATTTGCGTAAAGTAGTGTCCAACACATATTGTGTTGTGTTTTTGCTTTGTTTGTCTTCTTCTTGTGTACCCTATGTTGCCAGTTTCTCTTGATTGTATATTTTGATTGCCCCTTCGGTATTCTCTGACGTTTATATAAATGTATTGAATACAACTAATAATCATTGTAAGGGTTGTACTTGTGGGTGACGTTTTAACATACCACAAGTGACACTCGCATCTTCGCCATGACTGCAGTCGTTTACTCCCCATCCTTCAAAGTTACATGCAGCAATATGAGATTCCTGTCCTTTACACTTTAAGCTGTCCATCATAATCTGACCACTCCCCTGTCCAAAGTGGGCACTTTGATATACTGTTACATTTCTGTTAAACATATACTAAATATATAGCTTTTTATTTCACACAATTGAGAAATAAGATAGACAACATAGATTGATATTGGATGAGCTACAGATAGGTGCAAAGTCAAAAGTAATTGATGGGGTCAGAATATTTATCTGTCTACCGACGCGCATATGGTACTCGCTGATTATTTAGATGTATAAACAGTCTGGGTCTTACATTTTCAACTTGAATATGACAAGTATTTGGTCGTGACATTCCCACTTCAAAATATCAATGGTTGGGCATTATTAAGCTATGATATATATTATATAATTCATATTTAATACGCCCATGCAGCTTCGTCATTGTCGGGACACATTCCTCTATTATTATTATTATATAATTTCACATGATAATGTTCTAACAATATATATGTGTGCTTATTTTGTATCTTAGTTTAATATATTAATTAGTCGCCAATAACTTAATAATACATGAATAGGTATAATTGTTGTGTTTCTGGTTATGGTGTTAAGGGAATGTAATACCACCTATTAATTTCTTCCTTAAGTAGGGAATCTCCCACCCTGCTACGTTTTTCCTATCAATTGTCTATACTTTATGTTTACTTTAAGATGTATATCAGGTTCTCGGTGAGGAGATTGCAGTCTCGTCCAAAGACATAGTAGTGTATTTGATTCGCCCACCACAACATGAGGGGCAATTTTCTCAACTGGAAATAACATATTATTTTTCGAAACGGGGGATACCCTTGGAAGTGAATATCAATGGCTAATAAATACAATATATGTACCTTGTGCTGAAACCAAGCATTCTGCATATTACTTTGCCGTCATTTACTGTAAAACCATCATCGCAAATAGATCCCCATTTACCATTATGGAACACCTCAGCTCTCCCTTCAAATGGACCAGAACCCCCAGTAAGACGTACACCAATGCCTAATAAAACAACAGGTGTGAATGTGAAAACCTATTTTGATCCTTAGAAAAAAACAAATGTATTTGCTATATATATATATATATATAACATAATTCATATTGTGTAATTCATAAACAAAAATGAGAAAAAATAATCTTGAATTGTCAAGTTCGCTGTCCGTTACAAAATTTTCTTAATAATGTTAAGCAACTGGTTCCCTACCACATGCAATACCAACATCTTCGGAGTGACTACAAGAGTGTGTTCCCCATCCTGGAAAAGAGCATTCGCCGAGGTCATCTTCCGTCCCTGAACATCTTAGATAACTCATCCATATTTGGCCACTCCCCGTGGTAAATTGACTCACACCATAGATATGAGGCTGACTGAAAAAATAAATGTTGTGGTTTATATGGAAAACGCATAATTTTGATTGGACACACAGCCGGGTACATCGGGTAATGAGTACAACAGGAATCGTGAAATTGTATCACGTCATACACATAATTAACATAATCATTTCCCTGCAAGTCCTAGCATTGGTTATTTAGCCTATCATTCAAATACTTTCACTTGTGCTGGTTGAACAAAAAGCATGTTCATCCTGGAAAAACTTAGAATGGAGATGAAATGTCATCGAAATGAAGCAACGATTGTTGTCGTTTTAATTTAAAATACAAAACCGACGTTCCATACGGAAACCGGAAGCTGACTTTATGGATAGTTTGCCAGTGGCATCGTTGATGAAATTATCAATTGTTTTGCTTTATTTATTGACTTGTATGTTTGACCTTATTATTATATTAAACATACTTGTGTTGTACCCCAGCTGAAAGCATACTACACGAACATCAGCTTGGTCAAAACCGTCATCACATACTGTTCCCCATTGTTGATTATGAAGCACCTCTAATCGTTCCTCAGACAGATTCGCACCTCCATAAAGATGAATCCTAGTACCTACGTATGCACACAATTGTATTTTTTATATATTAGTTCAAGCTTCAGAGTTATATGCACATATATGTTTTATTCACAAACAGAATAACTCCATATGTTCAAGGTTTTGAACGTTAATTGATAAATATATTCATAGCAGGATATTAGGTATATCTAAATATTAATAAAGCCTTCTAAAGCAACCATAGTCACAGTATATATAGGCATACACTCATTAATTGGTTGTGTTTTAGCAATTATTAGAACTACGGACTCCTCATTATGAAGGTTCGTTCTTCAAATAATTTTGTTGTTCATGGTATTGTCGGTTTTCCCTGTGCTCTCAAATATTTGCTATATCTTATTGGTTATAATACGCATCTACGCATGTGTATACTGTATAAAATTACACGACGAGATGAGTGTTATAGGTCCAATGTGTACGAGTGGTTACGACCGTAGACAACAAACCATAAATTTGACAGCACTGACATTGGGTCACATCACGAGATCCAACTCGGAGTTAGAGGATCAAATTTAATCCAATATGATTACATCTGTGTAAAATTAATACAATATTGGAAAACCGGAAACATTGCATTCTTCACAAAACCAAAACGTCACTGAGGTGGGTTCGCTCCACTTTCAGGTTATCCTCCCGTTAATTCTCGCAGTCACGATAAGGCTCAAGTAACTGGAAATGATGATACATATCAATGATCTCATTCCCTATGCATCCTTGTGGTCATTGTACTGTTGCAGTAACTAAACGCTGGAAAAAACCAAAGGGGAAATCAAGAATGGACAATCCAGTGAAACTGAAAACACCGGGTACACAATACACATGACGAAGAGAAACAAAACACCGCATACAAAAACACACACAACACAGAAAACTAAAACGATGTGCAACACCGACCCCACCAAATACCAAAGATCAGATGTTAATTTTGCGATACGTTTAATTAGGTTTTTATATTCTTAATTTTGGATTCATATGTTCAATTAGGCATTAGTTAATATAAAATATAAACATACGACAGTAAATTCCAACGTTTCCTCCAGATGTACAACTACTTGTTTTCCAATTGGATGATGAACACTCTGAAATATCTAACTCATTCCCAGTACAAGAAATATTTTGCAGATGGTAAGATCCTGAACCAGTTCCAAAGCAAGAATCGCACGCCTCGGGAAACCTTTAATAACACAATTACAAGAACATATATGTAATTAAAACAGTTTTTTTCTTTTAGGGCTATTTAATGTAAGATTCACAAAATGGTGCTTGCTTAGTAGATCACAGTTGTCAGCCTAAATCAAGAAAGCGGTGATAAACTAAGAAACATGTATTTCAGCTACAGAAAAGAATAGGCTTATTAAAAAAATCAAACCATCAAGGTGGCTCATGTGTTGGTCAATTGACAAATGGTTTAATTAATGAAAACAGAGCTTGTTATTTAAGACCAACTGCAAGTTGTCATGACAGTGCAAAAGATAGGGAATCTTTAATCGGTAGCCACCCACTTATGGTTCGATTGTATCCATTATTTCTACAAGTGCACGCCCCTCATGTAATAATTGGACACCCAGAAGAGAAATTAGGTTTCCACACCTGAATAGCTCTGATTTTCCGACAATCCATGCTCGGGATTAGAAATCAAGGAAAGTTACTCGTGCATATATAAGATTAAGCGACCATTTATCATTATCTTACGGATTATTGTATCCTAGCATAGAACAAATAACTTGGGCATCCACCATTCCAAAATTTCGTGAGCAAACAGCTCCAAACTGGTTGTTTGGACCGTTTACCAGGCGAACATCAGAAGCTAAATTTGAAAGAAATGGAATGGAATTGA
>MJUT01043253.1:321886-350388 GCA_002080005.1 Gigantidas platifrons
TATTGGTTATTATACGCATCTACGCATGTGTATACTGTATAAAATTACACGACGAGATGAGGGTTATAGGTCCAATGTGTTCGAGTGGTTACGACCGTAGACAACAAACCATAAATTTGACAGCACTGACATTGGGTCACATCACGAGATCCAACTCGGAGTTAGAGGATCAAATTTAATCCAATATGATTACATCTGTGTAAAATTAATAAAATATTGAGAAAACCGGAAACATTGCATTCTTCACAAAACCAAAACGTCACTGAGGTGGGTTCGCTCCACTTTCAGGTTATCCTCCCGTTAATTCTCGCAGTCACGATATAGCTCAAATAACTGGAAATGATGATACATATCACTGATCTCATCCCTTGTGGTCATTGTACTGTTGCAGTAACTAAACGTTGGAGAAAACCAAAGGGGCAATCAAGAATGGACAGTGAAACTGAAAACACCGGGTACACAATACACATGACGAAGAGAAACAAAACACCGAATAAAAAAAAACACACACAACACAGAAAACTAAAACGATGTGCAACACCGACCCCACCAAATACCAAAGAGCAGATGTTAATTTTGCGATACGTTTAATTCGGTTTTTATATTCTTCTTAATGTTGGATTCATATGTTCAATTAGGCATTAGTTAATATAAAATATAAACATACGACAGTAAATTCCAACGTCTCCTCCAGATGTACAACTACTTGTTTTCCAACTGGATGATGAACACTCTGAAATATCTAACTCATTCCCAGTACAAGAAATATTTTGCAGATGGTAAGATCCGGAACCAGTTCCAAAGCAAGAATCGCACGTCTCAGGAAACCTATAATAACACAATTACAAGAACATATATGTAATTAAAACAGTTTTTTTCTTTTAGGGCTATTTAATGTAAGATTCACAAAATGGTGCTTGCTTAGTAGATCACAGTTGTCAACCTAAATCAAGAAAGCGGTGATAAACGAAGAAACCTGTATCTCAGCTACAGAAAAGAATAGGCTTATTAAAAAAATCAAACCATCAAGGTGGCTCATGTGGTGGTCAATTGACAGATGGTTTAATTAATGAAAACAGAGCTTGTTAATTAAGACCTACTGCAAGTTGTCATGACAATGCAAATGATAGGGAATCTCCAAACGGTAGCCATCCACTTATGGTTCGATTGTATCAATTCTTTCTACAAGTGCACGCCCCTCATGTAATAATTGGACACCCAGAAGAGAAATTAGGTTTCCAAACCTGAATAGCTCTGATTTTCCGACAATCCATGCTCGGGATTAGAAATCAAGGAAAGTTTACTCTTGCATATAAAAGATTAAGCGACCATTTATCATTATCTTACAGATTATTGTATCCTAGCATAGAACAAACAACTTGGGCATCCACCATTCCAAAATTTCGTGAGCAAACAGCTCCATATTGATTGTTGTGTTTTATCTCTAAACGTCCCTCGTGTGGAGTTTGACCGTTTACCAGGCGAACATCAGAAGCTAAATTTGAAAGAAATGGAATGGAATTGAAAAAAAAAGAAAACATAAATACAAATGTACCGAGATCCTTATAAATCCGTCCATAAATTCAAGTATTTATTTAAATATCTCAATCATTAAATATTGACTTCAATGTACCTGTTGTTGGTAGATATTTCCTGTCACCAATTCCACGACATCGCTTCCTCCACCGAAAAAAACGCGGAACTATGAGCATATTTTGTGGTCGTTTATTTTGTATTTTACGTGGTTGGATGTAGCAAATATGCAAGTCGAATAAACATGGACGTAAATGAATGTTCCGTGTTGGTGGAAAAAGCTTAAAAAAAGCAAACTATCAGAATGTATCTATAAGAATTGTATGTAGATGTGAATGTTTACGTCTGCTCGAAATAATAAATGAACGCCAAGTACTGAATACAAACTTTGAAAACTATGATCTGAAATATGAATATAATTTGCTTAACATGTTTATTAAAACAATGTTACATTTTCTAACAGTCTAAGCTTAAAATAAAATTCCAACAAACAATGACCAAAATCTCAATTAATAATTACTGCAGATAACACCAATGTCTTCTGTATGGCTACAGTTGATTTTGTTCCATCCACCAAACGAGCAATCGCTTAAATACTTCTCAGATCCACTGCAAGCCAGGTTAGCCATCATTACTTGACCAGCTCCTTTTCCAAATTTTGTTGTAATTTCTGGATGACTATATTTTAAATATATATTAAGTGAATGGTGTATGTTATTTGGATAAAATGTACATAAATATGCGAGGAAATAATAACAGCATGTCCTGGTGTGATCAAATGTTCATATATAACGAGGCAAGAGTAACAAGTGTATACTGTGGAATGTGCCATTATATATTACACAATATTAGACATTACGTTTTTATTTTTCCTATTTGTCTTTGTTAGCGCAGCCGGTCAATATTGTAGTGCATGGACCGGGCCCGATCAATAATGTTTTCTTCCTGATGTTGTCAGAACTGGTTTTTTGTCTTAGATATACAATAACAAAAACATGTCGTCTGACATATTTGCATGTATTGAGCAAGTGGTATTGAGTATAACATAACAAATAGCTCATGGCACTTCGGGCCAAATGGCAGTTTATGGACCTGTCTGTCACCCACAAATTAATATATGGACCTCAGCTTCGCTTCGGTCCATATACTATTTTGTGGGCGACATCCCGCGCCATATGGCCCTTAGTGCCATTAACTATTTGCTAAATATTATACTTTACATTTTTATTTTCCCTATTTGTCTTTTAGCGCAGCCGGTCAATATTTTTGTATATGGACCGGTCAATATTTTCGTATATGGACCGGTCAATATATTAGTATATGGACAGGGCTCGATCAATATAATGTTTTCTTCCGGACTTTGTCCAAACTCGTTTGTTTTGTCTTAGATATATAATAACAAAACATGTCGTCTGACAGATGTGCATGTATTGAGTATAATATAATAAATAGTGCATGGCACTTTGGCAGTTTATGGACCGGCCTGTCACCCACACAATAGCATATGGACCTCAGCTTCGCTTCGGTCCATATACTATTTTGTGGGTGACATTCCGGTCCATAAACTGGCATGTGGCCATTAGTGCCATGAACTACTTGATATATATTTTAAAATTATATCTAATAATAGTAGTTCACTATCAAATTTGGGAGTAAACCAACACCCTTCAATATATTACATATGTGAATATAGGAGAGTAAGTATTCGAAGATACTGCAACATGCACTTTTGACAAACGTATTTCCCTGAAAAGCGCCATGAGCACTTAGTGAATTTAGATATGTATGTAACTAACAAACCATTAGTTACACTATGCCATTTTCATGCTAATAAATATCCAATTTGTGCATGGGCTATGCAATATAACATGCTATGTCTTGGCAACCAAAAACGGAAAGGGTAATCAAGGATTGATAATTCAGAGACACGCGCAAATATTTAGCACATCCAATATAGAACAAAGACATAACAGAGTAAAAACGAGTAACACGGACCTCATCAAAAACTACGAAACTTACGAAACTTCAAAACCTAGCGATCTGCACACTACACGGGCGTCGCTTGTATCAAAGCCACGTCTACAAACAGTTCCCCATTGCCCACCATGTTGTACTTCTACTCGTCCTTCACTATATTTATTTCCATCGACAAGTCTGACCAAAACTCCTGTTAGATTTGAAACTATCAATTATTGAGACGTTTACACATTCCATTCTTTGTCCATTTTTCCATTTGTAATATTATGATTATCGTGCGAAAACAATCCTAATTTTGTGTTGCAAGATACATCTGACATGCTAAGGAATTGTCACTCGCTAGATGCTTATTTTGAGGGTTATATTTCATGATCAGAATGTTACAGCTCTCTCTCGACCACTAGATTTATTTGGCAGAGGAAATACCAAACATCAACTCACCTGTGAAACCCCATTCAGCGGGAACACATACTACTCTTTAAAATCTCAACCATATTCTATTATATCATCTCAAACTTAAACAATTAAATCAAACTCTTATAATGGAGGTCAAGTGATTTTGAATGTATTACGTTATTGAACTACCTCTGATATGCAGCGAATTAACATATGATAAGGTTATTGTCTACGCATGAAATAATCATAAATATAATCACATTGCAAGTATAAACTTAGCATTCTCACCTCAAGCCCTGGTCGGATCACATAAAATTACAATACAATTGGCATCACGAATGATATATCCGTGTGGAGCGACATGTCTACATTCGAACTGTTGTTTCAGTGGGTTAGCACTATAATCGTAAATAGTCTATAAATCGAACTAAGCGTGTTGGTCTAGTACAAAGCGGATATCATCATCGAGTCATCAAAATGTAACTTGTTTTCGCCATGATATAGTTGTCAACTTGCTCACTTGGCGTTCAAAAGCAGTCACTAGTTCATTCTATCACATTGCATGATCCAGGAATAAAATAAATGTTTGATAAATTGTAAATTTGCCCTGGGATTTGTTTGAAAATTTGCGTTGCTTATGATATAGTTCGACATCTATCATTGTTGAATATTTTCAATGGAGATCGAAAAAAAACTTACTACAAGCAACTGAAGCATCTTGACCATGGCCATAATTATTGCTTCCCCACCCAGCAAAACGACAGTTAGATATATCAGTTTCGCTTCCATCACACTGTAAATCCTCCATTAAAATTGAAGATGTTCCTGTACCAAAATGAGCTCCAGAAAATACATGTACAGAACTGGAAAATAAAGGGTATGTATATCTAGTAAGCTTAAGCTGTCAATATTACCTTTAACTCCACATCACAGTGGCCGACGAGAATTCACCAACACCACACAGATGTTGAAATAAAACGAAGAACAATCAATACTACACTGTCGGATTAGTCCAAAAATATAATACAATAATCGTAGTAAGGGGTAAAATTGATACTCCTAACTCTCAAATACATGACTGCTGCCTTTCTTTGCTTGATACTGGCACTTCAATGCATAGTCTCGGAGTTAAACTAGCTTTATAGTTGTATGGACTCAAACCTCCATTCTTAGTTAAATGAAAATAGGGCAATTATGTTTAACGAATTAGAGAATTACGTAGTTACAATTGAAATGATATTAGTTGGTGATTGACTCCAAACCAAAATATTGAAATCTGCTCTGCTGTGTATTCTTGTATTAAAAAGCACCTTGAGGTTTAACTAATGCGTGTTTTATAATTTAAATTTAATCATCATTTCTTCTGCTCAATTGCCCATTCCTTGACAAGTGTCGGCTTTTTACAAATATGAATGATTGTTCGTGTACTTGTTCTAGTAATAAATATAGCCGAAATAGTTTTCATCTTACCTTAAACATAACTGATGTTACCATAGTACGAGACTATGTACAGATATATTACTCTGATATCAATACCCAGTTTAAACACGCAATAGTTGTGCCCTTGTCTCAATATAGGAAATGGATTTTCATTGGTCTATGCCGAGGTATTGATTTGTGGTGTTCAAAGATGTTAGATAGGAGAAAGTAGTTTGTTTTAGTGATATTCGGGAACTAGTTTACCATCACTTTTTATGTTGTCTTTCCATGATATCATTAAGAGGTATTATAAGTAAACGTACAAATCATCGTGTCCTAATATGCGGCATATAACTTTTCCCTCTTTTGCATCAAACGAATCATCACAGATTGTCCCCCATTTACCGCCATGATGAATTTCTACTCGTCCTTGGGCAGCACTGTGCCCTCCAACCAGTCGGATCTTGGCACCTGTATAATATCGTTCACATACTTTATTTAGTACACTCTAATTTCTTAGAAAGTATCCCAGAACAAAATATACATCAAGTGGATCTAAGCGAATGGTCTAGTTAAAGACTAACTGCAAAAGATGTGATAGAAAAGTAACAGATGTGGATATTTATTCGGCGATAGTTTGGTGTGAACCATTTGAAACAGCAATATGGATTGCTTCATAAGAGCTGGGTGGGATTTTTATGTTGATAGTAGAACATTCCGCCTTAAGCATGTCACGCCACTGAGACACATTATCATAAATTAAAGCCAACCCGTGTTTGCTCTTATAAAGCAACGAAAACCGCCTTTTTTCAGTTGATGTTTTGATTCAGCCGGAAATCGTACAAATGACCACGGCTATATTCTACATGTAGTAAACACTTCCCGGTTCTTTCCTCGTTCATGACTTATCACCAGGTTTGTAACTAAATTAACACGATTGTTACCACTTGTGGAGCAGGAACTGCTTATCATTCCGGAGCACGTCAGTACACCCCCAGTTTTTAGTGGGGCTCGTGTTACTCGATCTTTAGTTTTGTGTATGTTTTGTAGATCGTTGTTTGTCAGTTTGTACTTTTTTCTTTTGGCCATTGCGTTGTCTGTTCTTTTTCGATATACGGATACTGATTGCCCCTTTGCTATCTTTAAACTCCTCCGAAGTAAGGAAGATAAATCATTAGACCATATTTACTCTTTTTGCAGCTTAATTTGTTTAAAAACTTCTTAAAAAATAAAAGTTAATAAGCATGTTTACATCATTCTATGCCATGTATTTAGTGACCTTTCCACTATTAAATTATCAGAATGCAAAATTTGTGTAAACTGTTTGATGCAAACCACATGATACTCCAACATCTTCATTGTGTCCACAATTATTTGTGGTCCATCCACTAAATGTACAATCCCCTATATCCTTCTCACTTCCTGAACAACTTAGATCGTCCATTAAAATAGATCCTGATCCTGTACCGTAGGTTGCACTACCATATGCCTCCGCGAACCTTCAAGAAGTAATGAATACATGTAGCGTGTGTACATAGTACGTAATATCACTAATATTATCAAATGCCTGCCCCGATGAAGCAGTGCTAAAGAAATAGGAACTATGACAGGTGCTAGTGTGCAACTCATTCGAAAGGGGAGAGACATATACACCCCTTGCCTTCGGATGGTTCGTACATCAAAGATTTTTTTCTTTTTTAATAGTAAGCACCATGTACGTGAAATAACAATGTGTAATAGCTTCTAAAAATAACATGCATATTTTGTACATAATAAATTTCCCCTTTTGCCAATTAAATTTATTTACCAAATAATATTTTAAAACTGGTCAAACATATTAGCTGAAAGGAAAAAACATAATTTATTTTGAACATTTTCTTTCCGAAGAAATCGGGATCTTTAAGTGTCGTTATTGTGCAGCCTTGCTTTCAATATAATTAGTAGTCAGGCTGATCTTCATGTCAATCTGACTCCAGCTTATAACTATTCATACTTACGTCGTGTCATATCCTAGCATTCTACAGATAACTTTTGCATCATTCGAATCAAACGAGTCATCACATACTGTTCCCCAGTTGTTGTTGTAATAAACCTCAACCCGTCCTTCTGTTGGATTGTCTCCATTAACCAGTCTTATTTGTGTTCCTGGATAAAATAAACAAGAGGCATCACCAACAATTTAATCTATTATAATTGCTTAATTTTAAATAATACATTTAAATTACATTATGAAAATAAAATATTAAAGTATTAAACAACATTCAATACAAACGCGACGGCAATGGTTTAGAAAAGGAAGGCAGCATATGATTTTTCAATGCTAATTGAAATACCCAAAATAAAGGCATCTTCATGATCTAATTGTAGCTATGATCGTTAAAGGACAATTTTCAAGATATCAAAAGGGATAATCAGAAGCTGAAATCGCAGATAGACAGATAATATAATGGCCAAAAGAAAAAAAGGATAAATAATGATCTCCAAAACACTTTACAGAAAACTACATATCGATCCACGCAAACCCCACTTAAACTGATGTGTACGCGGGTGCTCCGGAAGGGTTAATTTCTGTCCACAACATTCATACAACTGACGTGAAGTCGAGTCGTACTGATATAATCCGCAGGTATTAAGGTTCTTAGGCAACTAGGCAATGTCTGTAGTTGTAATCGTTAATACATTTGAATGGTAAGAGTGTACCATTTGACACATAGGATGAGACCAACCAAAGGGCTTATAGTGTCCACTATCAATTATACGGGATATTTGGTATATGAACTAGTTTAACCCCGCTCCTTTTATTGAAGAGCCTGTACTAAGCGAGGAGTGTGAGAGATCATGTATTTGTATGTGAGGAATATCGATTTAGTCTCTTACTGCGATTTTGATATTTGATATTGGAATTGTTCTGACGACAGTGTGGTGTTGATGTTTTTTTTTCATTTTATTTTATCTATGCAAAACGGAAGACAACAATATTTACTCACTACAAACTATGCCGACATCTTCAGAATGTGTACAGTCATGATGACCCCATTCTCGATGGTATCTATAATGACCATGGCATATTCCCAACCAATTGCTAGTGGTGTAATACGTGGAATATGTTTTAACACAGCTTTCAAAATTAGTTTCACTTCCAGAACAACTGACTTTGTCAACCCAAATCTTTCCCGATCCTGAACCAAAATAAGAACTGCCATTTACATCGGGATGTCCGAAAATATTGTATTTTAACTTATATTGAGGCATAGGTAGCATAAGCCGAATTTGGCTATTCTGTTTGTTCCCTTGTTTTTCTGCTAAGAAAAAACTGCCAAACTATTGGGTTTTGCAATCTATAGAGTTAAAGCGTACCTTCCAAAAATGACTTGTGACCACTGCATTATAAACCTACGTTTGTGTTACTCCATTGAGTATATCAATGTATAGCAAGCCTATAAATGCGACATCACATGTGTATTTTCCAGTTTTTTAATATTTATAAAATATGCCTATTTACGCGATTTGGTTGTTTTCTCAAATAGTTACACAGTTCAAATTCATGACTGCATTATCCACATAAATTGTATTGATATTTGGTTAAGTTGGAGTGACCATCAGTTACTTTCCCTACCCAAGCGAGATGTACTCGATATACTATTTCTAATAAGAGTTTCTCACTAACTTTCGGCATGTCGATAGTTTTACCCGTGTATTCCGGTTTTCTCAAGCAATAAATTCGATCACCGCAATATAACTGACATATTATTGAAATAGTCGTTAACCGTCCGTAATCGAGATCAATTTACATCCTGTATAATTACGTATAGCAAATCACCAATGCTATATAATATTCTTTAAGATTGAAATAATGCGATCTATTAATACAAGCCTTTGCAACAAATATAAATATTGTTTCAGCGCTTAACAAGATCATATCCCATTATATTGAAAACAATCAATTGTGCATACAGAAACATTCCAAACGTTAACTTACACTCGATCATATCCCATTATTCTACACACCACTCGGGCTTCGGTCTCGTCAAAATCGTCATCGCAATCTTTACCCCATGCATTACTGTAGAAAACCTCTACACGTCCTTCGTATGCTGTGTTTCCGTTTACAAGCCTAAAAAACGTACCTGAAATATGTTTAACCTATTAGGCAATATTTATGATATTAAAGCTTTTGCATATACAGCCATTAGATAAAAGTTCTAATATTATGAAACAATTTCCAATCGTCTTAAACACACGTGTTAAATTTACCTTGGAAAATATCTAAATCATAACAGGAAAAAACCAAATCAGCAAATGGGGAGCACAATTCGTTCCAATTGGAATTCCAAATAAAAAGATGAAACACTTGATTGGGGGAAAAACGGAAATAAATATTGTCTAGTAAAATAAAAAATGTATACACCATATTATATGTAATATATTTATGTTTAAAAAATAAACTTATTTTTTAGCGACATTTGTTGTTCAGTCAGTTGGGTCGGAATCCCCATTGCAACAGAATGTAAATTAAACTCGATTTAATAGGGCTGTATAATTTAGTCCACTAGACCAAATCCACTATGCAAAATACAGCTTCGTTTCCGACTTCATTTCTTGTCACATAAGTTATTGGTAAATGCCTAGATGATACATGACGATGGTTCATGCACAACCGTAATGCAGTCGGTTTACGAAAGTGACAACCATAAAATATACCAACACTAGATCTCCATTTCATACTACGTGTACATGCATCAAATATATTTTAATCAAACCAGCAGTGTCATGATTCTATGCTTTAGGTGTTATTGGTACACTGCAGCACGTATTAGCTGTTATTTAGTCCCTCGGTCTAATCCACTTGATAATTAAATGTGACTCAGTCTTGTATTCTTTTGGTATTATCATGAAAAATGATGATTGTGATCTTTCCTTACAGTATTGAAAACCGAAATTACAAAAAATATACGACAAACGGAATGACTCTTCTGTTCCAGTAGTCAACTTCCCTTCTTCAGTATTAATATTCCAACATCACCAGCGTATGGAGCTTACATTTTACAACTCATACGATATTCTAGAGCTTGTGCCCAGTGCAGTGACTTACTGGACAGATCACAACAGCCGACGCAAAAGCTACTCAAACAAGGCAACGTTGCGCCTAGGTTGAAGTCAGCGCTACAACTGTTCTACAGTTGTCGTCACAATCTGAATTACCGTTACGAAATACACATATTTCAAATGACAATGAATCTTTTTCTCTTTCCTCTATCAGTGCCACGACTTTTACAGTACTTGACTGTATAGATGGGGTTCGTGTTGTTCTGAGTTACGTCCAGTGATTTCCTTTACGAGTTCTGCATAAAAACTATGTTCGGTGATGAATTCATGTTTCCCTGAAAGTAAGCAGTTTCTGTTCTACCAATGGAGCACCTCCTGCTACTCTTGTAACAAAGCCGGTGATTAGTCATAAATGCGGAAAGGAATGCCTTGCGATATTCAATGACGAAAAAACCATTATGATTAAATGGGAACTATTAGACTGATATGTAATCATGAGAGGTCATCGAGATTACAATAAATTTGCATTTAGATCTTTATAAAGTGTTTCTTGATCGCATTAATTGCAGATTTGCTTACCACAATTTACTCCAGCATCTTCATCATGTTCACAATTGTCTAACCCCCTACCATTGAACGAACACGATTCGAGATCAGATTCTTTTCCAGTGCATTTTAAATCGTCCATCCAAACTGGACCAACACGCTGTCCGTAGTGCGCATTGCTGCAAGGTGTCGGATGTCTGAAAAAAAACCAACAACAATATGTTCATTATCAAAACAATTCAGAGAATGACCAAGGTGGTGTAGTCAGAAATGGATTTAAAGGGATCTTATATTATCTAGATACATATATTACTATTAAGATGTCGACAAATACCGAACTGTGAAGGTTTTTTCAAGATGTCCAGATTCAATTGAGTAGCTTATTATCATAGTTATAGTCAGACAACATAGTGCAAAATGCTTTATTGTCAGTGTCAGAATCCCACTGTATAAGACATGTAGATTGTTTTCCGGTCCAACATTTTGAATGAATGTCCCCAAAGAATTGTAACTAACAACACAATCCTGTAATTCTGACAATTATATATATATATATGCAAGAAATCTGTAACGTAATCTCGCAAAGTTAATCCCTTGTCAGTGTTAGACTGTCAACTCTTAAAATCTCATTCGTGGAGTAGCAACTGCTAACCATTAATAGTAAATATTTATATACGTCTGAAAATTAAACCAAACAGTGTTAGAATTAGATCTTTGAGCTGACAATTTGTTATGTTACGTGTTAGTTGCATATCAGATTACCTTTCTATAAATGTACAAAGGTGTGTTTTCGCATTTGGTTCCATTGCACAATTAACGGACGACGACCATGATATGTTACTTACGTAATTCCGTACACATCTATGGTGCACAGCTATTGTCGTCCAAACAAACCACATGAAAACGAATGCTATGCACTCTTGGGATAAATAGTATTTATGCCAATTTTGCATGTACGTGTTGTAGTAAATAAGTTTAATTTATCTTATTATGCTGCAGTGCCTTTTATTCTTTATTATTGAAACAAATACATTGAGCTGTAAAGAACAACGCATAAACAATAGTTTAATAGAAACCTCAAAATCAATATGCTACTGGAACATAGGTCAGTAGAAATAACCGTTAAAATACGTATGAATAGATTAGTTTGGAGATAAACTGGACTGTATAAGAAAACACAATACAATACAATTACAATTACAAATTAAAAGGCACAGTAGGGAAAACAATAATCTAAAATCTAAAAATCACTAAACTACATTTCCGACTAGGATTATTAAGACTCCACATATCTTTTGTTATCAACATATCTACTCTACGTAATCTTACATAATATAGGTAACTTACAAAGTATGATATCCAACCATACCACACACAACTTTTGCATCTTCATTATCAAAATAATCATCACAAACAGTACCCCATTGACCTTCATGTTTAACATTAATTGTTCCAGATCCACTACCTCCACCAGAAAGAAATATATGTGCGCCTTAAATACAAATTAGTGTACTAAATCATTACATAAAGTTATAGTTTACATTTATTCCAATAGATAAATATACGCGTTGCGATATTTTACTCGTGGTGTTGATTATATGAATATCCTCAAAATATTTTTATTCCGATTTTACTGGCGTTACTGTTCTCTGGAATGTTGTCCCTTTGCTTAGTGTGTGCTCTGCCGTTTGCAACGAATTTTCTTTGTAATACAAATCCGGACATCTCGTTTCAGTTACCCCTCCAAATGCCAATTCAATGACCGAATCTCAGAACAACGAAATATAGACCGGCAAAATTGTCCGGAATCAATCACATCTCTGTACGCTTGTACTAAATTACGGTGAAAGCTCCGTGTTTTCCACATAACGATTTGTTTTATACAATTGTATTATTAAATAATATAGATTTTAGTTACCACATTCAATTCCAACATCTTCAGTGTGTCCACAATTATGTTGACCCCATCCTCTAAATTTACAGTCACTTATATCATTTTCTGATCCATCACAAGCAACGTCGTCCATCCAAATAGTCCCTGTTCCAGCCTTGTATCGTGCACTACTATGTATGCGATAATCACTGGATACGGAAGCAATAATATGTTCATTTACTAACACATACACACGAGTCAAAATGCCATCAATCGATTGGTTTCGTTATGGCATTTAATAAATAACAGTATTTTATTTGAAGAGTTGCTGGAGTCAATTGGAGATTTGATGATGGTAACAATGCATTTTACTGGCGAAGACAGTAACACACATATTTGCCCCAATCAAATATCTGTATAAAATTTGTGTGTTTTGTTTTAGGTGGTTATTTTCATTCGGTCATTGTGCAATAACAATAAACGGTGAATTTCAAGAATTCAATATAACGGCTCATTTAAAGAACAGCCCTTAGCTACAACTTGGTTGTGGATTTGGTAAAATATATCCAATAAAAACACGTATTAGATAATCATTGAATTACTTTCATGCCCATATTTGTTTATTGCAAGCTGCGTGGCATACATGTTTTTACTTTCATATGTATTTAACCCGTTTATCTGCATACTTTTGAGTGATATTATTTTCGTTGGATACGGACATTGGGATAAGAACAAATGTGCAGATTTAACCACCAAACCAATGTTCGTTTTATGAGTTTACAGAGTGTGAAATATGATTCTAAATTCCTTTTTAATTCTGGGAGTAGGTTGGTGATGATATTTCAAGAATCAGATTTGAAAACATCTACAGGATCTTGGTCTTACTGACATTTATTGCTGGTGCTCCTTTATGCTATGCACAAGCCATTGTATGAACAATATACACACATGTTATTGCATGACAAAACTAGAAAGGAACTCATATGTGGCAATGTTGTGCATTGAATGTCAGAATGAGCGAGTCCGCGGATAAACATGTGGCTTAACTCCAAAACATTAGCTTGATTACGAGACAGTCTTTCATTTCTTTTACTCCTAAATGATATCTGTTTTGGGTAGAATTAGCTAATACAAATTGCATAATTTTTGGTTTGACCCGTCCGGGACTGGAACCCATGATCTACTTACTGCACAGTACACCACTGATGTAAGATATCGATTTCCCAATGAAAGGAAATGGTTTATTGTTGGTTGCTTAGCTACCAGCGGCAAATATGTCATGCATATTCAGGACGAGAATAAGTTAAATAATATTACAAATTCATGCATAACTGAGATAGGAATTGGAAAACATGGGAAGCGAATATTTACTGCCACATGAAAAATATTGAAATGTAGTTGCAATAGCTTTAATCTACCAACTTATTTCCGAAATCTACAAAAGGTGTTCTTGACGTACAAAGAGCGTGTCACTCTCTAAACACGGTGCCTACGGTGATACACGGGAAGACATATGTACAATGTAAATGTATATTTGCTTTATTTCTGTGAACGTAAACAAGTATATTAATTATAATGTTTATTAGTCAACACACGAGTATCTCTTGAAGCCTACGCGCGTACTGTAATAAGATAACGCGACGAATTCTTCTCATGTTTAATTCTGATATTGTGTCGTTTACTTTGTTCGTTTGTTGAACTGTCTACGACGTTTTTATACCTTGCAGTAAACAATTAATATTTTTTTATAAACATAGCTCTATGATAAAATAATGTAAAGCGTTTGTGTTTATGTTGTATCAGTGAATTAGGAAAGACTAACATTTTGTAGTCCACAAATAAAGCTTACAACGAATATATAATTTTAATTTTAGTGCACATGAAGTTATATATCCATATTCCAAATTTCAATTTGTCATGCAAATAGATGAAAAATATTTGTTCAGTATATATAGATTCTCCTTCAGTTGCCCGTGGGTTACGATATTTCTCCACTCAAGAGAGTTAAATTTAAGATTTTAACCACAAGCCGTCAGGCGAGTGGTTATTTTTTTTATTTAGCCCTCGAGAGTGGAGAAATATCGTAACCCACATAGGCAACAGAAGGAGAATTTGTTTCTCCCATCATTTAACACGAACTTTATTTCAAAATTTTAAATTAATGCGTTTGAAATTAATGCGGGGAAAGGCACGAGACATTTCATTCCTCTAGAGGATTACAGATTTTTCCTCCACTGGTTCATCGGGGTTAAAACGCCGTAATAATGGGAGAAATGTTGATACTATAGACCGGCTCTTTTATTTTAAATACACTATTAATATAATCATAAAATTATGGGTGAAAAATAACTAAACAATATTAGATAATAACGTGTTATGATAACCCAACATACGACAAACGACCTTGGCGTCATCTGTTCCAAATGCATCGTCACAGATAGTACCCCACTGACCACGATACATTATTTCTACTCGACCAGAAGATCTTGTTGGCCCATTGACTAATCGAATATTTGTATCTTTATAAGAGAAAATGTAATTAAAATGTTTCGGTTGATTGGTGCATTGCAGAGAAATCATCCGAATTATGATGTTGGTTTCCTTGACATGATAAGAGTAAGCATAATTGGTGAAATAGAAATTACTCGATCTATAGTTTTATGTGTATGTTTTGTAGATCGTCGTTTGTCCTTTTGTGCTTTTTCTGTTGGTCAATGTGTTGTCTGTTCTTCTTCGATATACGGATTACTTGGTTACCTCTTTGGTATCTTCAAACTCTATTTGTTTTCACTAGTAAATCTGTTTACCACAATCGTATCATATGTTCAAGAAAAACAAGTGTATGTTTCCTATTTCAATACATGTACTCCATTTGTAAGCGTGTTATAAAGAGAAAACCAGTATGATGCATGAAACAAAAACAGCATAAACATAAAGATTAGACAAAACGACAGTGGAAAACCACAGACTATGAAATCAGGTAAACACCCGTCGTAATTTGTCCGGCATGAATATCGTTTTGAAAATGAACATTTTGACCATATCTTACCTATACACTATAGAATACCAGTAGTCTATAGAGATGTATTCCCACCAAATTGAACAAATACATGCATATGTTATCAATCAAAAAGTCCAGCATCAACAACAAAGGAGCCAAATTTACATATACATTGTAATATTTGCAAAACACTTTTATATACATACGACATTCAACACCAACATCCTCGCCGTGTCCACAATCGTTGTTTCCCCAACCGTTAAATTGGCAGGCTGAAATGTCATTTTCTGTACCTTTACAGTTCATGTCGTCCATTACTATACTCAGAGAGCTTTGTCCAAATTGTGCATTTTTGTATGTAATTGGATTGCTGTGAATACATACATGTTAGTGTATAACATATTTGAAAAATAACCATAATTTGTCAGTTCACATTCACTCTCAGTGCATGTTAACAGCTACACGTCGTACCGAATGGTGAATAATCCAAACTTCTATTTACCGAGATCTCAGTGACGAATATGTGAAGATGGAATCTCCAGGGGAAATATCTGTGGTTTAGAAATAAGAACTAGTTTCTTCTGTTGTGATATACAACCACCTCGAGCGGTCGTCCGAAAGTCAAATACACAAATTTCCCCTATGACGGGCTTATACTGGTTGCATAATATATTTAAATGCCAGAATAATACATCCCTGTAATAGTTTTAGAAAGATTAGAAAACCAAAGAATTGACAGTAGAGAAATCCCTTTGTTGTGAATGAAGTTGAACTCAATATCTTGGTTTTTAATTAATGTTGTCCTTGCTGTCAAATGTGTGTGCTATGACTTACAAACTGATTTACTTACGATGTTGAAACCCCAAGTGTTCTATAGACAACCATGGCATCTTTAATATCAAAACTATCGTCGCATACAGATCCCCAGCTTCCACTGTGATACACTTCAAGTCTTCCCTTAGATGGTATGGGACCACCAACTAATCTAATAGGAGTCGCTGCAAAATATATATGTTTATCAATAATGAATGCACATAGAGATTGTATGTAGGTTTCACTATCGTTGGTTGCTGTTGAAGGACATTTGCAGTGTAAGGAAATTTGGCTATGCCATTTTGAACGCTAGTTAATACTTACTGCATGACACTGACGCATCTTCACCGTGGCTAAAATCATTGATGTTCCATCCAGGAAATCGACATTTGTTAATATCACCCTCAGTACCAGTACATCCCAAATTGTCAATCAGTATCTCGCCGTTGCCTTTTCCAAAATGTGCACTTGAGTGTGTTCTCGGCCTGCTGAAGAAATATGGTTTCTGGATTCAATGGATATGTTTTTCATTATTTACATAAGTAGAAATTCTTTTTGGATAGATTGAGTGAATAGGATGTAATCACACTCTCAAACACGTGTAAATGTTGTTGTTTTTTGGGGGTTTTTTTTTCATTTTTTTTTTCATAATGAGTTTATTGGAAAATTACGTACATTTCATTTACAGACAAATATTATATAATAAGATAATTAATGTTATGTGAAATTTAAATACCAGGATTTGAAATAATAAGGATATAAATAGATTAATAATTATAACTTAAAATACTATTTTAAATATTTTTTTTTTAATCCAAAGGTGTTGATGGGTGGTAAAAGAGTCCTGCATTTGTGATCAACAACAAGTGGAAGTATCTATATCATGAAAAATAAAGCAGGAAAAGAAAACATATAAGAGAATATAAATATTACTACATTGGGAGCCAGTGGTTTCAGTAGTTGATGGCCTATTCCACAGTTTTATTGTTATGTATTTTATTTTAGCACGTGTAAATTTACGTGTTGTAATATTTCCACCATATAAATGTGAATGTACATATTGAATTCGATAATATCATTGCGAGTTATTTATATTGCTCGTGAAGTGTTGTTTCTACGCTATAGAACTTTTGTCACAGAAATTCTAAATACAATTTTGTTCGTATCCATCCCATAATCTACCATAATATACAAACAATATTGTTTGCATCTATATTAGAACATTATTATACAATTTAATTGCCATCGGAAATATTCATTATTATATATGAGTGATAATTGTGTCCTTGACAATAGCTTCACAGCGGAGATATTCATTTAACGATAGTTTTACATGTTTGTAATTAATGTTTAAAATGAGTCCTTTTTATTCTATTGTTATGCACTGCTACATTAAGGGTAATTACCTCTATTTTAATATTATAACTACCGCCTGACCTTCCCTTCAAAGCAATATTAACTTAAATTCGGAAAACGCTTGTATGTTGGGTGAAGCATTGTCTATTGCCGCTGTCGGCATTAATCATTAGCCAAATATGATGGGTAAGTCTGGAAAACAAAAATTTCCTGATACGGAATACAACGTGTGTGTGTACTATTAACTGTATTAGGTTGATCTTAGTAAATAGATGAAATGGGTATATTAATTACACCTTATATAAGAATGCTGGATTGTGATTGGGAAATAGCCGTGATATTTTTTTTTCTAATTACATCTTATATAAGAATGCTGGATTCTGATTGGTTAATAGCCGTGATATTTTTTTTACAAAGCCAGGCCTTGCATTGTGAATTTGCAGAATTTTTACTCCATGCAGGTGTATTTTATTCATGGTATTTGTAAAATCGTATTTGCCGTTTTTCCCCTTCACCGATACGCTTGTAACAAAATTTGTCAAACGTTATCATATGTGCGTTTTATGTAACCATCGTATTTGCAATTTTTACCCTTCACCGAGACGCTTGTAACAAAATGTGTTAAAGGTTATCAGTTGTGCATTTTATGTAACATCATTCGGTAGAATTAAACAGATACATCATTTAAGGTCCTGAAAACGACAAACAAAAGGTATTATTTATTTAGCCAGTGTTCTAAATAATATTCGGTGTAATGAAACAGATATATCATGCTTGGGAGGGGTACTTGCGAAAAATACCAGTCTTGAGACTAAATTTACCTCGCCATTCGGCTCGGGAAATTTTTCGTCTCTCGACTGGTATTTTTAGCAAATACCCCTCCCAAACATGATATATCTGTATACAATGCGATCGAAATTTAAATACTAAATGATTAACGATTTTTTTTTTTAAACGGGAGAACGTTTCTTAGTCATCTCTCATCGAAGGTCAAAGCACCCGAGATGAGAGATGACTGAGAAACGTCCTCGAGTTTAAAAAAAAACATCTTTAATTATGTAATCGCGTCATTGACAACGCTTAGCGATTAGCGATAATTTGAATCTTCTCATCAAAGGGAAAGTAAACAAAATAGCGATAATAGTATATCTTTACATTGTGTGAAATATACAACATTATTAAATGATAAGGAATTTTGCTGTTCGCTGATTGGCCTAAACAATACTTTCTTGGTTGTACCTCAGAGTGAGTTCACCTCGCGTGAGCTTCAGGGGGTCTATTCGGTGTTTCAACGTTGTCCAACCAGAGACGATATTTCATTTTCAGTCGGCCAATCAAATTGCAAACAAAAGGTCAAAATTTCAAAAATTATAAAAATTACTAAAAATTTCTAAAATTTCTAAAAAAAATTCAAAATTTCAAAAATTTCTAAAAAATTTCAAATTTTCATAATATTTCAAAACTTTCAAAAATTCATGAGATTTAAACATTTTTTAAAAATTTCTAAATGATAGAAATTTCAAAAAGTTTCAAAATTTTAATATTCAAATAATAATATTGAAAAATGATAAAACAATTATTAATTTTGAAAAATTTCTTATTATTTAATAAAGCAGAAATTGACTTTTAATTTCAGTCTACTCATGACTATACGGACCTGGTCAATATTGATTAACCTCGGCCGTTGGCCTCGGTCAATCAATCATTGATCAGCTCTGAATAGACCTCATTAAAAGTCAATAACTGTATAATATTACATATGGTGTGCTTTTCGTACAATTTCATTGGCTAACGCAGTCACGTGATACAGACTACAGAATATTTAATTTATTTTTCCACTGTGAAGAAACCAGACGTCTTGTTTCTATTTTTTAAAAATATTGACGTTATGTTTCTTTTTTAAGTATATTGACGCTATGTTACTAAATTTAGATCCGATATTGTCCGTTCCGGACCGCATTTACACTCCACCTGTAGTAAACAATTTTCTAGTTTTATTGTGTTCTTAATCAATAAAATAATGATGTGTTAATATTTTATTTTCAATGACACGAGTAATACATTACAAATGTAATATAAAAATTATAACTTTTTACCCTGTCAATATGTTATATATGGACCTGTTGGGATTATATTGACCGCAGACGGACTATTGACCTCAGACTTCCGTCTTCGGTCAATATAATCCTAACAGGTCCATATATAACATATTGACCTCGTAAAAAGTCCATAATTGATAAATGTTAAATATACTAACGTGTTATACAATCATAGCAATCTGCATATCACTTTAGCATCGTTGACATCAAAACTATCGTTGCATATTGTTCCCCATTTTTCACCATGCTTAACCTCTACTCGACCTTCACCAGGAAATGTGCCATTGGTCAATCTAATTTCAGTCACATCTATAAATAGAACGAACAGATCATTTTATTTCAACAAGGTACAAGCAATGGAATCGATGCACCTTTACTTGATCTAGTGTAAGGTTGAAAAGTCTCTCATGTTCATTTACATCCATGTCCTTTTTTACCAATTAGTCATATTGGAAAAATAAAAAAAGATAAATTGTATATTAAGAATAAAACTAAATACCTCTTCTGCATTTCAAACTGTATTCATTTTGTCAAACAACAACATTAATATCCTCCGACAGAAACCAGTAGATGATGAACTCTCCTTTTATGTACGACTCCAAATGAGTGTTTGGTTGATATACGAGTAATAGTGAATGCAATGCATGGCATACAGACAGTTGGAATTCATGTTCACACCCCTTGGATAGGGTAGTTTGTTAAATCAGATGAAACAAAATTGTTATTTTACCCAGGCCCCTGATTAAAACCAGCTACCTCCGTGTCTTGGAAGTATGAAATTCATAATAAAATATGTAGACAGTATCTTTAAATTATACTACAGCAGCGATAAATATATATACAAAATTATGTTAACCCAATTTCGCATTTACCTTAACAACTGTTCTTAGAAATGGTCAAAGGGAGGTATTTTTGTATATACAATTATACAAAGCGTAAACAAACATTGACACGGTAGAAAGGGGTGAGAAAAAAGTAAAACGACGTGAAAGGTGAAAGTAGCTATTTATCATATTACATGGATTTAAAAACTAAAATTAGGATTGCTACGCACTTTAGTAGCAACAGTTTGCTTATTGTCAAGGGGGGGGGGATATATAATAATTAATAATAATAGTAAAAAGAAACAATTATTGTCATAAATTTATTCATATTAAGTAAAAAGTATGCTTAGCTATAAAACATTTTGACATGACTTTCATTACTATTACATTTTTTTATAATCAACTCACTAAAATGTTAAATTGATGGGAATAGCTCAAAATAAGGTTTAAAAAGAGAGAAATGTATAAATATATCTCTCTCTGTTGTTTTTATTTCAGATTCATGTAATTATATGCAAGAAAGTAATAATTGTGTAATACATGTATCACTTTGTGGTTTTCAGTCATATTTGAAAATACTAGTGTATACACCATACCCACATAAACACACACACACATATATATATATATATATACAACGTCTGAAAAAAACAGTCAACGTTCAATCTTACGGGGTGTTGGATCGTTACGAATTAACGGTACTATACAACTAAAACATTTTATAAACGTCTAAAATGGTTTGTAAATCAAGACCAAGTACACAAAACAAAATGATAAAGAATTAAGCACTTCGTTGAATGAATCCATTTTCGTCCCACCGAGTGACTTTATCAATGTCTATTTAAATAAAATTTCGAACTAATATGGCGACTTACAATTAAAACAAATGTGTGGGACAAAATAACCAGACATTGCGCGTATGAAATTACATACATGAAAGAATTGAAATCCTACATATAAATTAATGAAAGTACAATAACAATAAGACAAATACACAATAGGGCTACTCATTTAAATAAATGCTTAATTAGAAATAAAAATAAAAATGAGACATTGGTAAATGTATCAAATAAAACTGTCACAAATAGTATTTGTGAATGAGGCCAACTTGAAGGTAGACCAGGGAAATGGTCGACCACATGTTGGATGAAATGGAACGGATTAATTATCTAGCAACATGTTGAAGGAACGAACGATAACTCTCCGAGTGAAAATCGCGACGGAAGTGCGAATAGCCGAGGAAAAAGCTGCACCAAGATCGTGCGAATAGCCGAGGATAAATTAGCTGCACGACGGTCGTGTATATAGACACTGTCGAACAATTTGTTCTAGGTCAAATGCCAATTGAATTTAATCATTACAGATCAACAAAGGCATGTTATAAATGTAAACAAAGATGTCATTGGACAACAGATTGTAAAGCTCCACGACTAAACGTACAAAGACAAATGTCCCATAGAATAACAAAGAAACATGTCATATATTGTTTGCTATAACTATATAGGACATTTCCAGAGAAATTGCCCAAATAAGAGAATTCACAAAGTAAACTAAGTTACTCTTTTCACGATGAAGCCCGTGATGAGAATAAAAGAAAAAATTAAAGGAACATTTGAAAGAAATTTAACAGTAGGGGAAATACTAATTTAAACTTTAACATTTAAAAAAAAAATTAAATCAACTGATAACCCAAATAATTGTTTGTTTAAAATTGAAAAGCAAAAATATAGTGCTCTTATTGAATCCGGAGCAAGTTGTTCATTAATACATAAAATATCTTTAAAAGAATGCTCCAAAACTAAACAAAATTAAAGTTTCTCTACAAGCTGTTGATGGGGATTCAATTTCAACATTAGGTTGCGCATAATCAACCTTCAAAATAGGTGGAACAAAAATAAGTCATCTTTTGCATATAGTTTCTTTGAATAGAAATGTAATTTTAGGTCGGGACTGGTTACAACAGAACTGTGTGCGAATATATTTTGATTTAGGTAGAATACGGGTAGGAAAGGCCTTTGTACCCCTTGCAAATGACATTCATATTGCATCCATAATTAGGTCAGTCAATAAATTGCTCTTAAAACCGCAAAGTGCAAATGTCTGTATAACTAAGATAGAGAATTGTTCAAGTTTGTTAGATTCTGGATTGCCACAAGTATTTGCCCTGGATTCGGGCTATATAAATTGGGAACCATGTTTAGTAGTTCGATTGCAAAAATACATCGCTGTAGCAAAATTCCAGTATTGATTTTGAATAACACCAACAAAACAATTAATGTAAAAAGAGGATGCGTGGTAGGAATAATACGCAAAATCGATGGTAATGATATCTCTAGTGTCACAACAGATGGGTCAAACGAAACAGCAACTGATTTAGTAGATCAAAAGATCGATGAACCTGATGAGCATTTTGGACATCATTAAGTCACTCATTAGTAACAGTCGAGATATATTTGCTGAGAAAGATACTGAGTTAGGTCAAACAGATAGTGAAACTGCATATAGATACAGTTGAACATAGATCCATTAAAATGATGCCATATCGAACTCCTATACATAATAGACCAATAGTAGATAAGACAATATATGAAATGCTAGAAGCAAATATAATCAGACGGTCAAGGTCACCATGGTATTTTCCTAATGTAGTTGTGAAAAAGAAATATAATACAAATCGATTTTGTATTGATTTTCGTTAATTAAGCAAAATTACGAAAACAATGTCATACCTATTACCACTAATTGACGATATCTTGGCACAATTAGGTAAAGCAAAATAGTATACATCACTGGACTTAAAAAGTGGTTACCGGCAAGTGAAAATGACAAAAACGGATAGTGAGAAGACTGCGCTTTGTTGTCATAATGGTCTTTTTGAATTTATCGTCATGCCGTTTGGACTCGTGAACGCTCCAAGCATCGTTAGCCACTTAATCGTTATTGCCTTGCAGGGATTAGAGAAATTTACTATGGTCTATGCAGACGACATTGTAAAATACCTGGGAACGTTAGAAGACCATTTGAGTCACATTAGACAAGTTTTTGAAAAGCTACGGCAGCATGATTTAAAGCTAAAATTTAAGAAATATAGTTTTTTGACAGAGGAAACCAAATATTAAGGATTCGTCATTAGATGTGATTGTGTAAAACCTGACCCCGAGAAAGTAAAACCAATTACAACTCTTCCTGTACCAAAAACAGTAAAAGAAGTTCGAAATATAATTGGAATGTGTATTTACTATACGAGATTCTTATCAAATTTAAAACAAATTGCTGAACCATTAATACATTTGACTAAAAAGTATACATTCAAATTTAAAATACTGTTTGTACACTGACGCTAGTAACACTTGCATTGGAGCCTGTCTTACCCAGAAAATTAATGGAAGTAGTGATATTGAAAAGCCAATGTATTATGCCCTACAGAAAGTAGATTTTTATTTACAAGGTGCAAATTTTTGTTATTAAAACAGCCCATAAATCGTTAAAATATTTATTAGATTCAGCAATGCAAAACAAGAAAATACAGTTATGGGCATTTCAAGCTATAATTGTAAGGTTGAATATATTGCCAGAAAAACTAATTATTGTGCAGTCTTGTTGTCAAGAACTCCTCATCGTGATGATGCAAACGAAACTGATGAAGACAATAAAAGTCCAGATATCAATCACAACGCATGCGAAAGTAATACAATCAATCCCAATGCATTTAATCCTACGACTTTTGAAGTTGTGAAGTTGAAGAAGCAGACTTGCCAAGTCGGGAAACTTTTACGAATAATGATTTATCCATGAAGGAAGAGCAGACAAATATGAGAAAATTTGTCAAATTAAAAAGCAAATTGAATCAGGCGGTGTGGGTGCTAATATTCAAAGCAGGTACATTATTATTGATGACGTTGTTAATTATATTTCAAAACCGGATAGTGACACTGTTAGTGTATGTACCTGAACATCTTAGGGAAAGCATTGTTTCCAATATCATGACAGTACTGGGCATTTAGTAATTGATAATACCCTATGATAGCATTAGGCAAGCATATTATTGACCCTATCAATACAAAGAGTTGTATTCATGCATTACAACTTGCGTCACATGTCAGGCTTGAAATCTGAGAAAGACTAATCCGCTCATCCAGAAACGGATATTCCACCTTATCCATTTGCTAAGATAGCAATAGACTTGTCTGGGCCTTATAATGAAACCTTTTCTGGGAATAAGTATATATTCGGATCTATCGATCATTTGTCATGATACCCCGGGGCGTTCACAGTTAAAGACAAAATGACCGCAACTATTGCACATTTGTTAATTGAAGAAACCATACCGAGACATTCGGTGTCATTGCAGATTCTGAGCGATAATGGGAGCGAATATGTTAATCGCGTCATGAAAGAAACATATGAAGCACTGACTATAATTCATGTAACGAGATATGTGTATCACCCTCAAAGTAATGGCAGAATAGATCGATTCCATAAAACCCTACGTGATATTCTCTCTAAACTACTGAAAGATGATACAAAAACATCATATTTATATTTAAACAAAGCACTTGCTGCCATCAAGCTTAATATAAGTGAATCCTCAAAATGTTCACCATTTTATTTGTTATATAATAGAGATGATGTGTTACCTGTTGATAATCTACGTAAACCTCACAGAAAATATATAGGTGAATATATGCATACAAATATGTTAAATCAACAGCATAAGGCATTTTTGTTGGTTGATAGACCATTAAAACAGGTAAAGAAAAGGCAAATGAAATATCAAAATAGAAATAGTACTGAGGAAAGGTTACATGTAGGTGATCCTGTTTATTATAAAAACAACTTAGGAAAAAATAGATTAGAAAATCGATGGACACATTAGTATAGAATTGTCGATCAAACATCTCAGGTGTCTTTCAGTGTGACAAATCAAATGACAGGAACAACCACAAAGGCGCACGCAGAACATTTGCGTTTCGCGAAAACTGATACATGGAATATCTCCAAAGATCAAAACAATAAACGTCCCAGAAAAACTACTTATTTTGCTCCTCCAGACAGTAGTACTGAAATATAAATGGATTCCGATTCCGATCCGGAGTATAATATTCCTTTAGCTTAACTAGTTGAGCAAATAATGGATAACAGTCCAGAAGAAGAACCAATTCCTTTTACGGAGTTGCATAAACTCTTAAAAGAAAAAAAAGGACAATGCAATGAGTTGCAATAGTGATAGTAGTAGTTCAGAGGAACCAATGTCTGAAATTGAATTAAAACTAACATATCGAACATATTATAAAGCTTCGCAATATGTTCTCAAAGTAATAATGCATTGTAGAATATTAGTTAAATGGTGACATTATAAGCTCTGGAATTTTTTTGATGACACTGGATGTATAGATAAAATAAAATCAATAATAATAGTATAGATGAAATGAAATCAATAATAAATGTAGGTTATTGTGTTTTGTAGGAAAATAAAATACAGACACCAACAACGATGATGTGTGTGTTGCTCATAGTCCTGTTATGCTTGGCCAGTGTGATTAATTGTCAGCTTTATGTAATCTTTGAGAAAATAGGCGAAGTAACAACTACTAGATCAAGAAGGCTCGTAACTTTTGCAATTCCCTTAAACCCTTATCAGGATTTTATAAATTCTTTGAAATATGGTTTGAAAGACGCAATAATTATGGCTCAAACCATGAACATTCCAATAACAGACAACAACGTCATTTCAGTGCAAAATCGTTGGCTTAAATCCTAAAGAAATTTTAGGACAAGAGATTTGAAAAATAACCTTAACTCAAAGCGCAATATCTGATTTGTTCGATGAGTACAATCGCTATTGAAAATGTCAATGAGAGCAGTGTTGCTAATAGTGGGTAAAGTTCTTTCATTTCTCTTCGGAACGCTTTCGAGTGAGGATTTGGATTCCATACGTAGGAATGGTAATGCTTTGGTACAAAACCAACAGAAAATCGCACACGTTGTGCAAGAGAGTTTAGGCATTTTAAACTTGTCACGCATAGAAATCGCAGAGAATAGAAAATCAGTTAACGAGTTACTTAATGCATTTGCTGAACTGCATGAAGGAATACTACTATTGTCTTTAATGAAATAAGTTTTAAGTTGGATAGACATGTTGCAATGAATTCACTCATTGAAGGATTGCCTGGTTTGGTTACGGAATCTAGATTTGATATTGAACATTTTCAAATGCAGCTCAATATGCTGACATTAGGTCATTTGTCGCCCAGTGTAATATCTCCGAGGAATTTAAGGTCATTATTGATTGACATTGCACCTAAGTTACCTCCTGCAATCCTTCTACCTAGTGATCGAACTACCGACCTATGGAATTACTATAACATTTTGAGCTGTCACACGCTGTTGGATATGAATCGTCTCTTTGTTGTTATGTCGATTCAATTACTAGATTATGCTAGCAATTTTCAGATTTTTAAACCATGCAAACGTCCTATACCTGCTAATTCAAATTCGAGTGGCGACTGTTCATTTTCAATGTTGGCTTACTCGAAGCTAGAAGTGAAAGCACTTGGTGTGCATGTACAGAAGATAAACTATATTGTATTACATGTCGAAGGACTGGACATTTGCATTCGACCTGGTGTTAAATGTTTTGACATAAAAAGTCCCATATCTCGGATCAATTATAAGGCCTATTTGTTTTATTCTCAAACTTGCTTATTGTTGATATCTGCACATTTTCATCTAATAAATCATTTACATAAACTAAATCACTAATAATCTAATTACAAAACTTAATATATCGTGTATTATTATTTACTGCTCTGTAACTATATATATTTGGTTGATGAGAATAAACTGCATTGATTCATCCAGAAACAGGTAGACACAAAAGTTAGTTTTCCTGTCCTGTTTGGCAGCGACTACAAATGCATTGTGTATTTTCTGACAAAGCATGTATATTGCAATGATTCTACAGTGTCAAAAAAACAAAACAACTACCAAAGTGCTTATATTAGCTTCATCGTTTTTGCATTGTATCATCAATGCAGTCTGTGCTTGTGACGTTACCGTTTCTTACTGTCGCTCAACATGAATCAGGTCCCAAAAAACCTACATCTGAGTCAGTAACTGTGCATAGGAATGATTTTGCTTATCTGCTCTCTGTAATTGTACACAATGTTGGTGTAAAATGAAAAACCAAAAATACCATGCTATCAGACAATCGTAGAGGAATGCATTATGATGTCTCACATTCAAGATTACAACATGCAGGATTTAACTCAGTTATATTTGAGAGCTGGTAGTTCATTATGAATGGTTATGACGATCATTTCAGTATATCATATATCATCACTATGAATGGTCATAGCTACCAGTTCAGTATATTATATCTCGCCATTATGAATGGTCATGGCGATCATTTCAGCATATTATATCACGTCATTATGAATAGTCATCGCAATCATTTCAGTATATCTACGGATTTGCATTACCCTTTTGATATCTTCAAACTCTTGTCATATTGTATTGTATGTGTACTGGGAGTAACACATTTGACTATTTCCACACTTTTCTAATTAACTATTGGAACTGCTTGGGCGATATGGTATTATTGTTTTATATTTGCATAT
>MJUT01043253.1:353842-364289 GCA_002080005.1 Gigantidas platifrons
AAAGAATATCAGTACCAAAATACTGATTAATGTACAACTTTCAACACTATTTCAGCTATATCATGGTTGTCAGTTTTATTTGTGGAGGAAACTGGTTTGCCTCGCAAAAAAACACCGATCTGTCGCAAATCACTGACAAACATGATCACATAATGATGCATCGAGTACAATTCGCTATCAGTAGGATTCGAATTCACAGCTTGTGTAGCGATAGGCACTGGTTGTACATGCATTTATAAATCGAAAATATTATTTTCAATACGAAAGGAATATAACGCACGATTGAATATAGCTGTGAAAATTAAATTGATCAGGTAACCTGACCCTCCTATATGCATTGACTTTCCTCTAATCAATCAACCCGTGTTAAGCCACGCCCAACCAGTTGAAAAAATTGAGTAATACTATGCATAAAGAAAAATAAAAGTCAATAAACTGTTTGTGTTGTCAAAAAGTGAAATTATTTAGGTATGTAGCATACTCCTCAACAACTGACAATGGTTAATTGTCTCTTTAAGTATCCTAGCTGAAACCAGAAGCATCAACATATCTCTGTGAGCTTCTACAGTAATCCTATATTCAATTGAAGAACAACTGTGGAAGTATGTGAGGAGTGTAACATTTAAATTTACATACGTCAGGAGTGTAACGCTTTTATCCATTTAAATACAAGCACTATTGAACTAATTTTTTAGTCAGATTTAGAAAATTTGGTTGACTGAAGCTGACCATTTGTAACTTGCTGAGGTATTGTAATGCAATTCTATTGTATTTATAGCATGCTATCTCCTTGTTATAATTTATTTAAGCCGCTGATTGAAAAATAATCTATAAACTGAGCACTTCCAAGAGATTTAAAAAAAAAGGATTAAGACATTCTAGTTTCCACAAAGCAGAAATGGAGGGTATAAATATTGGTAATTAAACTATTAAATGTGTTGTGAATAATTGTTTCATTCATTGGAAAATATCTATGTATTTAACTATCAACATAAAATGTTACACTCCTGGCACAAATCCTACTTTTTAGCTCACCTGGCTATTTACATCATTTGGCGTCCGTCGTAGTAATGTTTTTTTAAAAAGTAATTCCCCTGAATCCAATGGGCTTATTGGAACCAACATTGGTGTGGATGTTCCTTTATATGTTATCTAGTTCAAAACTTTTGCTGTGATTTTGATCAGTCGTCAAATATGGAAGCCAATACCCGGTTACCGTCATTATTATCTATAAACTATAGCTCTAAAATTGCAAATCTCATGTCATATCATCAAGATTAAAACCGACAGATGGATGTTAGGATGAGTCCTTCCTTCTTCAGAATCAACAACTCTACAAGTCTCCATTGAGTTGAACATTTGTTACACTCCTGACCTATTTTTGTACTTACCACCAAACGAAATATTTAAAACAATGTGAATAAATAAAATAAATGTGAACTTTTCTGATGTAATAAGAAAGCAAGTGAATTAGAATGTATTTTTCAAGTATTTTACTGCCCTAAGCTACTTGATACAGCTGCTAGCGGTTAACTTTAAGTATTATATCATGCAAATTAATATTTCTCTAATAAATAATTGTTAATTTTTATGCTGATGGCCTATTTTATTCATTGGACTCCAATTTCAACACCTATTTCTGTTCAAATATTCACTTGAGTTGATATCTAGAAAAAACATGTCACGAGTGTAACAAAATTAGGCAAAAATACATGCGTTTTTCATTTGTCATTTGTCAATAATGCAAAAATAGATCAAGTTTCTATGAAATGTTCAGTGAATGAATTAGTATCGTGTATGTTTCTCCAAATGTACTTTTCATATCAGTGTGGACGTTTTATTTAGAGAAACAGAAACGTTTATAATGAAAAATAAAAAAAAATAACTTCTTCAAAAATGGTGAAAATACATTAAATTGTATCTCTAAATTAAAAATATTGGTTAAAAATGATCAAACATTAATTGTTTAGCTTCGTTGTAACAATAAATTAATAATGTACAATAATTTCTAGAATTACTTGTGTTGTAATCTTGTTGAGAAATAGTGTTAGTGTTGTAAAAATATAGATAAAAAACCATTAATAAAATGTCGCACAGTTTTTTCTTCTTAATTTCTTTCACAAACCGATGGTAGATTAGTAAACTTGGACTTATGTGGGTCCTTAAAATTCAATAGGACATCAATTTCCAATTACTTTAATTTTGGTCACCTATGTCACACTTTGGGTCATTTTTTAAAACATCCCATATGGAGAATTCTGTATTTTCTCCCGGCATGCACTTATACAACGTAAACAATGGAAGCAGACGAATATGGTAATTTTAAATGAAAACTAGAAAATGTCTCAACATATAAAATGCATATCAATGTCGTTATTAATCATTACTGGATGTAAAGACAAATGAATTGTAATCATCATCGAGTCTTCTGCAAGATAAATAAGTGTTGTCACTCGGGACTCCTTGCACATAGATGAGTTGCAGGTGGTCGTGCTAGTATTATTGTATTATAGTCAGGAAACCTGTCAAGAATTACAAGATACCAGAGAGTATATGATTACTGTACACATCAATAGCTATTTATATATATATATATATATATATAAGTTGTTCAACGACACGAAAGGGTACATAAACAATCAGTACCTACCATCACTTACGTTGTGTTGTCGAACCCCGCTCAGCTGTAATTGGTACAACATTATGTAATAAAGATTGTCAGTGACAAGTGACAGGCCGGTGGTTTAGTCCAAGTCCTCCACCAATAAAGCTGACCACCACAGTAGAGACACAATCAAGCAAGCACACAAGCAAACAATTATTGTACAATACACAGTTTATATATATGACAACACGTAAGAGACAGTCGTGGTCATGATCGTATGGTAAGTCGACTTATGACTACCTATGCAATCAGTACATATCGCCACTAACGTTGTGAGGTCAAACAACTCTGAGACGATCTGTACTCGATACAACATTATGTGATGAATTTTGTCAGTGACTTGTGCCAGGTCAGGGGTTTTCTCCGAGTACTCCGCTTTCCTCTGACCTCCACGATATAACTGAACTATTGCTAAAAATGGCGTTAAGCACAATAAACAAACAAACAAACTGTCATGTGGTATTTTTCAATATGTTTCTATTATATTTTGGAACTGTTCTTCCAGTGTGGTATGTTTATTTTATTTTTCTAATATATTTTGGAACTGGTATGTCAGTGTTTTTGTATTTTAGCATATCGATAAAACCAAACTGCATTTTTATTATTTTCCTTAATCATAAATCTATAATCTGCGATTGTCTCATTTCTTGTTTATTCTATGAATTATAACTATTGTATCTAAGGCAAGGGAGGGATATACAGATGTGCCTCATAACCCAAGCCCTGTCTGTTTGTACATTTTTCTGGCCATTATGTTGTATGTTCCTCATCGATATCATTGAATTGAAAAGTGCTTTTTAAAAACGAAATATTAATTGAATCATAGAAGTTTCTCCTAACTGTTGTAGAAATCATCTGTAAGTGATTAAGCTTAACAAACACTGCAATGCAATTAAAAGAATCAGATCGACGATTGGTTAGTTTTGTTTCATAATAATAACAAATCAGTCACATTTATCTATAATAGATTGAAGAATAAATCTTTAAAGTTGAAATGTGTTTTGAGTTTTGACATGGGTTGACGGATATTAGTAGTATTGCATCCCAAGCCAGAGGCGAGGTATAAACTTTAATAACATCCGCCAACCCATGCTAAAACTCAAAACGCAATATGGCTTCCATGAATTATTTCGATTCTGATATGTCTAAGAGTAGAAGTACGGTAGCATACTTTGACTGGAAGACGATTATGTATACCTACGTTTACGAACATCACACAATTTATGCTGCCAAATTCGACCAGACGACAATTCATCAACATCAACATTTACATCGGGATAGTCAGTCACATGCACCGGCGCATGTGCTAATGATATTATACTCAATCGATTAATCGCTCGTTTCTTTACAATGCGAAATAAGGTCGTCATGTTAGAATATATATTTAATAGCATAGTTACGAAATTCGTCTTACTTCTGAAGAAATGTATTCTATTGGGACTAGGAAATTTACTTTGTTAAAAATTCATTTAGTTTGAATATTACAGGCTTTGCAACAGTGTAATACCCTGCAGTCATACAAGACGGGGACAGAGGTATGCCCACAATTCCAATTTCCTCCTGAAGTTTCATATAATATTAAGTTTTACTTTCAAATTATTATTCTGAAGTTAAATGATTGCTGATTTTAACAATATTTTTTATCAACAAAAGCAGAATATGGTGTATTGTATAGCAGTTATTTTCAATTATTTTTTTTTTGGAATCGTGTTTTTCAAATCCTCAAATACTCATCGACAAATTATATCTCTGCAAAAGTATAATATATGTTTTTCTCTTTGGACGAAATTAATTATGTTTCATGTTTGCTGTAGAGATGTTTGCCTGGTTCTTTTATCCAAAATGTTGGCGTTAATAAATTCTAAAGCACGGTACAACTTTTATGCATAACACCAAAATGTACTGCTACTGAGCCAGCACTTTCCAACAAAATGATCTTAATTTATTCCATCGGACACTAAAAATTAAACCAACAGAAAATTAGAAGTAAGCCAGATATATAAGAAAGATAACACATTTGCCATTTGCTGTCTTTCAAAAATGTCCAAGCATCTATCATTCTAATAAAAATGTAATAAAACTGTCATTATATTATAAGACAACGGATAATAATGTTATTGAATATTAAAATGTAATTTTATATTTCAATTAAACTCATTTATGCTTCTGTATCAAAATATCCATTTTAACAAGAGAACAAAATTATCTATATTTGCTTCTATTGATAAAACAAAAAATCGAAATAGGAAATGAATTGAAAAAAAAGTTGCTAACTTATATTACATTTTTGGGATTAGTATTTGCGAAATATACTCGTCTTGCGAAGATATAGAGGATATAACACCGGTAAGAGGGCTAGAGGAAAATCTCAGGGAAAGATTGGTGATCTCCAACGAGGTTCCGCCGAGTTGGAGAACAATAGAAATATCCCCCCCCCTGTGTCTGAGATTGTTCCGTCTTGTCCTCTCATCGGTGTTTGGTTCGTTTCCTCACTAATATCTTATTGAAAGTACATCATTTTCCTTGATGAGACACTCCATACATGAAATATGACGTGATACATATTTTGACGTCATCGATGAATGACGTCAAAGGTACTGAAAAGGACATCAAGAAATACGAATAGAAATTAAAATAAAAGACACACATATATACTCAATCGATTAATCGCTCGTTTGTTAACAAAGCGGAATAAGGTCGTCATGTTAGATGTATATTTAATAGGATAGTTACGAGATTCGTCTTACTTCTGAAGCAATGTATTCTATTGGAACTAGGAAATTTACTTTTGTGAAGAATTCATTTAGTTTGAATATTACAGGCTTTGCTACAGAGTAATACCCTGCAGTCCTACAAGACAGGGACAGAGGTATGCCCACAATTCCAATTTCGTCCTGACGTTTCATATAATATAAAGTTTTGTTTTCAAATTATTATTCTGAAGTTAAATGATTGCGGACTTTAACAATATTTGTATCAACAAAAGCAGAATATGGTGTATTTTATAGTAGTTATTTTCAATTATTTTTTTTGGAATCGTGTTTTTCAAATCCTCAAATACTCATCGACAAATTATATCCCTTCAAAAGTATAATTGATGTTTTTCACTTTGGACGAAATTAATTATGCTTCATGTTTGCTGTAGAGATGTTTGCCGGGTTCTTTTATCCAAACTGTTGGCGTTAATAAATTATAAAGCACGGTAAAACTTTTATTCATAATACCAACATTTATTGCTAATGAGCCAGCACTTTCCAACAAAATTATCTTAATCTATTCCATCGGACACTAAAAATTAAACTAACAGAAAATTAGAAGTAAGCCAGATATATAAGAAAGATAACACATTTGCCATTTGCTGTCTTTCAAAAATGTCCAAGCATCTATCATTCTAATAAAAATGTAATACAACTGTCATTATATTAGAAGACAACGGATAATAATGTTATTGAATCTAAAAATGTAATTTTATATTTCAATTAAACTCATTTATGCTTCTGCATCAAAATATCCATTTTAACAAGAGAACGCAATTATCTATATTTGCTTCTGTTGATAAAAAAAAAATCGAAATAGGAAATGAATGAAAAAAAGTTGCTAACTTATATTACATTTTTGGGATTAGCATTAGCGAAATATACTCGTCTTGCGAAGATATAGAGGATATAGCACCGGTAAGAGGCCTAGAGGAAAATATTAGGGAAAGATTGCTGATCTCCCACGAGGTTCCGCCGAGTTGGAGAACAATAGAAATATTTCCCCCGTGTGTCTGAGATTGTTCCGTCTTGTCCTCTCACCGGTGTTTGATTCGTTTTCTCACTAATATCTTATTGAAAGTACATCATTTTCCTTGATGAGACACTCCATATATGAAATATTACGTGACACATATTTTGACGTCATCGATGAACGAAGTCAAAGGTACTGAAAACGACATCAAGAAATACGAATAGAAATTAAAATAAAAGACACACATATATACTCAATCGATTAATCGCTCGTTTGTTTACAAAGCGGAATAAGGTCGTCATGTTAGATATATATCTAATAGGATAGTTACGAAATTCGTCTCACTTCTGAAGCAATGTATTCTATTGGAACTAGGAAATTTTGTTTTGTTTATACAGGTAAAAATTTATTTACTTTTAATATTACAAGCTTTATTACAATTTAATTCCCCTGCAGTCCTACAAGACGTGGACACATGTATGCCCACAATTCCAATTTCCCCCTGACGATTTTATATAGTATTGCATTTTGTTTTCAAATTATTATTCTGACGTAAAATGATTGCGGACTTAAACAATATTGTTATCAACAAAAGCAGAATATGGTGTATTTTATAGCAGTTATTTTCAATTATTTTTTTTGGAATCGTGTTTTTCAAATCCTCAAATACTCATCGACAAATTATATCTCTGCAAAAGTATAATTGATGTTTTTCTCTTTGGACGAAATTAATTATGTTTCCTGTTTGCTGTAGAGATGTTTGCCGGGTTCTTTTATCCAAAATGTTGGCGTTAATAAATTCTAAAGCACGGTACAACTTTTATTCATAACACCAAAATATACTGCTACTGAGCCAGCACTTTCCAACAAAATGATCTTAATCTATTCCATCCGACACTAAAAAATTAATCTAACAGAAAATTAGAAGTAAGCCAGATATATAAGAAAGATAACACATTTGCCATTTGCTGTCTTTAAAAAATGTCCAAGGATATATCATTCTAATAAAAATGTAATAAAACTGTCATTATATTAGAAGACAACGGATAATGTTATTGAATCTTAAAATGTAATTTTATATTTCAATTAAACTCATTTATGCTTCTGCATCAAAATATCCATTTTAACAAGAGAACAAAATTATCTATATTTGCTTCTGTTGATAAAAAAAATCGAAATAGGAAATGAATTGAAAAAAAGTTGCTAACTTATATTACATTTTTGGGATTAGCATTAGCGAAATATACTCGTCTTGCGAAGATATAGAGGATTTAACACCGATAAGAGGGTTAGAGGAAAATTTCAGGGAAAGATTGCTGATCTCCCACGAGGTTCCGCCGAGTTGGAGAACAATAGAAATATTTCCCCGTGTGTCTGAGATTGTTCCGTCTTGTCCTCTCACCGGTGTTTGATTCGTTTTTTCACTAATATCTTATTGAAAGTACATCATTTTCCTTGATGAGACACTCCATACATGAAATATGACGTGACACATATTTTGACGTCATCGATGAATGACGTCAAAGGTACTGAAAAGGTCATCAAGTAATACGAATAGAAATTAAAATAAAAGACACACATATATACTCAATCGATTAATCGCTCGTTTATTTACAAAGCGGAATAAGGTCGTCATGTTAGATATATATCTAATAGGATAGTTACGAAATTCGTCTTACTTCTGAAGCAATGCATTTTATTGGAACTAGGAAATTTTCTTTTGTTTATACAGGTAAAAATTCATTTACTTTTAATATTACCAGCTTTATTTCAATTCAATGCCCTGCAGTCCTACAAGACGTGGACACATGTATGCCCACAATTCCAATTTCCCCCTGACGATTTTATATAGTATTGCATTTTGTTTTCAAATTATTATTCTGAAGTTAAATGATTGCGACTTTAACAATATTTTTATCAACAAAAGCAGAATATGGTGTATTTTATTGCAGTTATTTTTAATTATTTTTATTGAAATCGTATTTTTCAAATCCTCAAATACTCATCGACAAATTATATCTCTGCAAAAGTATAATAGATGTTTTTCTCTTTGGACGAAATTAATTATGTTTCCTGTTTGCTGTAGAGATGTTTGCCGGGTTCTTTTATCCAAACTGTTGTCGTTAATAAATTCTAAAGCACGGTACAACTTTTATTCATTACACGAAAATTTACTGCTACTGAGCCAGCACTTTCCAACAAAATGATCTTAATCTATTCCATCGGACACTAAAAATTAAACTAACAGAAAATTAGAAGTAAGCCAGATATATAAGAAAGATAACACATTTGCCATTTGCTGTCTTTCAAAAATGTCCAAGCATCTAGCATTCTAATAAAAATGTAATAAAACTGTCATTATATTAGAAGACAACGGAAAATAATGTTATTGAATCTGAAAATGTATTTGTATATATCAATTAAATTAATTGATGTTTCTGCATCAAAATAGTCATTTCAACAATAAAACAAAATTATTTATATTTTCTCTGTTGAAAAAAAAAATCGAAATAGGAAATGAATTGAAGAAAAAAGTTGGTAACTTATGTTTCATTTTTTGGATTACCATTAGCGAAAAATACACGTCTTGTGAAGATATACAGGATCTAACACAGGTCAGAGGGCTCCGCCGAGTTAAAGACCAATATAAATATTTCATGCGTGTGTTTGAAATTGTTCCGTCTTGCCCCCTCACCGGTGTTTGATTCGTTTTCTCACTAATATGTTATTGAAAGTACATCATTTTCCTTCATGAGACACTCCATACTTGAATTATGACGTGACACGTATTTTGACGTCATCGATGAATGAGGTCAAAGATACGAACATGGCCATCAAGAAATACGAATAAAAATGAAAATAAAAGACACAAATATATATAATACGGTTGGATTCGGTATTAAAAAACAATGGTTAAATCCGTAGTTTATCTGTTATTCAGCTATCAGATATGGTATAAAATGTGACATTCTCGGCATACAATATATATTAAAACCATTTTATTGATACAATGACATTTTGCGAAACATAATTTGCTTACAGTAAACCCACGGGTTGAGACAAGGATATCTCACACGGCTACAAATAGGAACTGTGCTGTCTCATTAGTGAGGAAGAAAAATTCCCGAACCGAAGGACGAGGTAAATTGATCTCAAGATGATTATATTTTCGGTAGATATGTACTCTATTCATGGTTCCGTATACTCACAGTATTCCCAAAAGATTTCACTAAGGATGAGTTTATTGATCTACTCTCCGTGTTTCTCGGGTTATATCAGCGCACACATCTTATTATCTGAACGATAATAGCAAACTCTAGTAACTCTCAACATGTCGGATATCGACAATGATATGGAACATTTTGTATTCGTTTGGAATGTTATAAATCAACATGATCAAGGACATTTACAAATTGCAAGATATATACAATTGAATTGGTTAACCACAACGATTGTGTCGCTGACTCATAGACGTCATGTTCCTAGAATATATTATTTTGTTGAAAGAGTTATTCTGCGTTACAACTTGGATGACTTCGAGGTTCATTTTAGAATCAGCAGAGATACTTTTTACGAAATTTTTAGATCTGGTAAAAAGTGATATAAAGCCTGAACGTCAAAGAGGAAGATAAACCGTTTAACCTGACAACAAATTATAATATTCTTGTGCTTCATGGCATGCATTGATTCCCACGTGAGGTAGGCAACAGCTTTGGTGTCTGTACATCCTCCGTGTTTCACGTCATTAAGATGTATCAGATGTGAGTTTATGGCCCCAAATTTCAATAAGATAAAGGACCGACCATTAAAATTGCATGGCGGGGAAGGGGGTGCTATGACTATGTATTTTTCCAAAACTGAGTTTGATTGTATCATGTATTTTACAAACAAAAATCTGGCAAGGAAGGTGACAACAATTATCAGTATCCGTTTTTTGCCAATAAAAAGAAATGCTGTTAATGTAATATTTGGAAGAAAAATAGGTGGGTAGATGTTTGACAAAGAAAGATAATAGCAAAATACACATAGCCCCTTCCATCTTGCAAATTAAAG
>MJUT01043253.1:371553-387237 GCA_002080005.1 Gigantidas platifrons
TATTAGAAGACAACGGATAATAAAGTTATTGAATCTGAAAACGTATTTGTATATATCAATTAAATTAATTGATGTTTCTGCATCAAAATAGTCATTTCAACAATAAAACAAATTATTTATATTTTCTCTGTTGATAAAAAAAAAATCGAAATAGGAAATGAATTGAAGAAAAAAGTTGGTAACTTATGTTACATTTTTTGGATTACCATTAGCGAAACATGCAAGTCTTGTGAAGATATACAGGATATAACACCGGTCAGAGGGCTCCGCCAAGTTAAAGACCAATAGAAATATTTCCTGTGGGTGTTTGAAATTGTTCAGTCTTCCCCCCTCACCGGTGTTTGATTCGTTTTCTCACTAATATGTTATTGAAAGTACATCATTTTCCTTCATGAGACACTCCATACTTGAATTATGACGTGACACATATTTTGACGTCATCGATGAATGAGGTCAAAGATACAGACATGGCCATCAAGAAATACGAATAAAAATGAAAATAAAAGACACAAATATATCTAATACAGTTGGTTTCGGTATTCAAAAAACAATGGTTAAATCCGTGGTTTGTCTGTTATTCAGCTATCAGATATGGTATAAAATGTGACATTCCCGACATACAATATATATTGAAACCATTTTATTGATACAATGACATTTTGAGAAACGTAATTTGCTTACAGTAAACCCACGGGTTGAGACAATGATATCTCACACGGCTACAAATAGGAACTGTGCTGTCTCATTAGTAAGGAATAAAAATTCCCGAACCGAAGGACGAGGTAAATTGATCTCAAGATGATTATATTTTCGGTAGATATGTACTCTATTCATGGTTCCGTATACTCACAGTTTTCCAAAAGAAGATTTCACTAAGGATGAGTTTATTGATCTACTCTCCGGGTTTCTCGGGTTATATCAGCGCACACATCTTATCATCTGAACGAAAAATAGCAAACTCTAGGAAGATAAACCGTTTAACCTGACAAAAAATTCTAATATTCTTGTGCTTCATGGCATGCATTGATTCCCACGTGAGGTAGGCAACAGCTTTGGTGTCTGTACATCCTCCGTGTTTCACGTCATTAAGATGTATCAGATGTGAGTTTATGGCCCCATATTTCAGTAAAATAAAGGACCGACCATTAAAATTGCATGGCAGGGAAGGGGGTGCTATGACTATGTGTTTTTCCAAAACTGACTTTGATTGTATCATGTATTTTGTAAACACAAATCTGGCAAGGAAGGTGACAACAATTATCAGTATCCATATTTTGCCAATAAAAAGAAATGCTGTTAGTGTAATATTTGGAAGAAAAATAAGGTGGGTAGATGTTTGACAAAGAAAGTTAATAGCAAAATACACATAGCCCCTTCCATCTTGCAAATTAAAGGGACGGTCCATAACAGCGACAACATATTCATCATACATATTTGTACTCCCAAGTATTTGCTTTTACATATTTATTTATTTTTTTCATTTATTGAAGTAAATATGTTGATAAATTTCCTACTTTTGAATGAACAATATTACTTTAATTGATTCTTTTCTTTTTCAATTGATCGAATGGCCAGATCTACCAGAAAAGAACGAAATAAGTCGTGAATTTCAGTTGAAACCTGGATTACCAGGAATTGTAGGTGCAGTTGATGGAAGTCACACCAGCCTGGCATCATGACAGAGAGAGGATACATACTTCATCAACCTGAAAGGTTTTCCGTCAATGCAGCTTCGCGTATTAATTTTAACTGTCTATGCATGGAAGAAAAAAAAATAAAGGATTGAACAAATGCTTTTATTCACGGGAATATTCAAATATAGCTCATCCCCATAGACTACAAGTTTCCCGTCTCAGGAATTCTTGCCATACTCACCTTCGTTGTCAAGTGATTTGCATGCGACATTTGTAAATGACATACCGATTTCAAACACTACCCTATTATCAAAAACATATTTTACAGAAATGATCATAATAAACCTTTTGGAAATAACTGTTAACATCATCATGAGAAAAACACGAAGAAAGCGCAAGAAAACAAATAGATACAGAAGGAGATAAGATGCATTGATATGTTATTACATTATTTCAGATAGACAATTGGACAGAAAAGGAAGAATTGTTTTAATAGATGATAGAGGTGGAATGGGAGATACATTTCAAGGAACTAAATCACATGACACGCTTTGGTTACACATTCAGGAAAAGTTGGCAGACAAAGGCATGGAAGTTTCTGTTTCCCAAATTATGCATAAGTGGAAAGATCTGAAAAAAGGTATATGGAAGTGGTTAGCAGCAACTAAAAAACTGGAAATGAGTCAGTCTTTTGGAAACACTATGACAATTTTAATGATGTATTTAGTATGAAAGCCTCAGCAAGAGTAGAAACATCATGTTATACTACAGGATGATCTCAGATTAAAGAAAACCAACAAAGTGTATGTAGTGCATCTACGTCATGTATTGTGTCAGTAAATTCTGCTTCAAAAACGGCAAAAAAATAAAATATAACAATCGGAAGCAACTGGACCGACTAGACAGATTTTTGGATATGAATGAAAGGTCAATAAAAGATAGCACTGAAAGCCAGTAGTAGTGACAAATTTTACCACATGTTTTGTGATTTGGATTGAATTTATATTTTTCTAAAGTGTTAGTAAAGGCAGTGAGCCATTTTTTTCTGTAAGAATTTATTGAATAACAATATATATGTTTATCGACTGGTTGATTTTATAATATATTAGGATATGTAGGAGCAGACCAATAATGGTATATTTTTATAGTTGCCATGATACAAGAACAATACTAGTCTTTGTCCGTGTTGTTTATTTTTGTATCTTGTAGGATATTGGGTTAATATTACTTTGCTGACATGCAAAATACACAATTTTGTTATTTTTATTTTGTTGTTGAATAATTTGTTTTTGTATTTTTGTTGTTGGTATAATGGTTTTCATTCATTCCTTGAAAAAGAGTATGTTGGGGTCCCACACCGAAAGATAAACCTCATTAGAGATTTCATTTTGGTAAGCCTGGACCAAATTGAGCTACATGTGTTGCCATCATTTGACGTTTGTCAACGTCTGTAAACTTTTGATAAACAAATATTCTCCTCAGAAACCACTTGACCAACTGAAACCAAAAGTGAGCACAATTGTTCTTGCCACTTCAAAACGTTCATTTGAAATTTCCGAACTCCCCATAGTTTTCATCATAACTTAGCTCCAATAGCGGGTGGCGGCTACCAAATGTGTTGGCTCTATAATTTGAGAACCGTTTGGAGCTAAATTATGATATTTGGCATGGATTTCCATCACTAGCCATGGGTGTGTTGCGTTACATGTCGAAATTTCTGGGTCAAATGCCAAGGCCACTGACTCGAACCAAACTTGCGATTGATTGACTGATTTTTGGTGTTTAACGCCACTTTCAGCAATATTTTAGCTCTGTCATGGCGACAAGTTTTAGTGGTGGAAGAAACAGGAGTACCCGGAGAGAATCACCGTCCATGGGCAAGCAACTGGTAAACTTGATCACTTGCCGCTGCGAGTCGAGTGCACCCTTTATGTAAATTACAGAGCCGGACGCGAACCCACGCCGTATTGGTGATAGACTTGTATAAGTTGTTAGGTAATCCAATACCTAACTCATTGAGACACCCGGGCCCTCTCAAAGCTGCGACCCTGTGAAATGTGATAGGTAAACTCTTTCCGTTCTATGGCTTTATAACCATTTGGAACTAAGCGATGATACTTGCCATACACGTTTACCGCGACCCAAAGTTGTTTTGCATTTCACATCTCAATATATTGCTCAAAGATATAGGTCAAAAACTTAGATTAGATGTAGGGCCCTTGTGGTATATGGTAGAACAACAATGTGTTTCCAGACTGTGCTGGATATCTAGATTGCTGTCACTCTGACAGCTCTTTTTTTGTAATTAATTTTTAGTCGTTATGCCAGTATATTATGTTCCTCTGTAATGTACTCTCATATCTGTCAAGTTTATATTTGTTATATAACATTTTACAGAAGTCTGGAAAAAATATGATATTCCAGCATTAATTTTCTTGGATTTCCAATTATTTGAAATGCAATTAAAGAAACAAATCTGGAAAAAAAAACTTTAATGAATGATACATGATATGAATGATTAATCTATTTAAATGGCCTCATGAGATTGTCTCGAAAAATTAATACAGCTTTATCGTTTCTGAAGATATTTGGGAGTCTGTTTATGTGACCATCATCATCAGCTTCCATATATTCCTCTATGTACTCATGATTTATAATGGTTAAGTTGTGCAATATACAACCGCATATTATGATAGAGACAGTATTCCTAGGCTTGTGTACCATTTGATTACAGAAATTTAGTGATTGCAACCTTCATAACAATATATACACGAACAGTTATATATCGCTGTTCATTATATACTCGTATCATCAACACCTGGAAGAGCATACCACCAGCAGTGCGTCAGGCCAGTACCATCGGCCAGTTACATGCAGGGTAGGGCCCATTACCATTCGATTGCAGTTCCAGATGCCAATAGTGTTCCACCCTGTTTTTAGCTGTAAATACAATTTTGATGTTAACTGTATAGTATGGACATGCATGAAGTAATTAATCTCACCTTCAGTATACTGCGTTGGGAGGAAGAAGAAGAAGAAGAATAACTCAATCATGCTGATGCTCATAACATTTAGAGGTTTGCAATGGCATGCAGTCCTTCCTTGATTAAATAATGTTTACTTTTTTGGTATTTTAATATAAGACATCTGAGAAGTATGCATTATTCATTAAACAATACATACTATTTCTATTTAGTGTCTGTCTTAAATAATAAGATTACTCTTATCAACCGAATGTAATCTAATTAACATTTATTAGATTTATCATAATTTAGGTTTATTAGGTTTTAACAAGGTGTCCCATACTCTACGTAGATGAACGTGATTACCGTAGCCATGAGATAAAACATGAACTTAAGTCGTTCCGGGTCTACGGCCGCGTAGTCAATAGAAAACCGGTGCAAGACGACAAGCATTAGCCACAATTCCTAGATAACTATCATCTATATATATATATACCTTTTACAGGGGAACGTTTCTGTAAACAATTTGGCGACATTATTAGATAGTATAACTGAGCCCCCTGCTAAATATGGAGGGAAATACCCATACGGGTAGTCCTGAACAGATAGAAACCATTTAGAGTTTCTCTGCCTAACGGGACTATTATATGTTATTAATTTGCCAATACACAGATATGGGTTAACTTGCTTTGAATGTTCTTTCATATAATGATGAATTAAATTAACATTGACGAAGAAATCATCGTCTACAAAGAAATAAAATGATGTATTAACAGATTTCTCCATTATCAACTGATAAGTCATAACTGTCTTGTAAATATTATTGGCATACGTATCGGGCAAGTCAACTTGAATATCTTCCGATGTTCCAATTGTGAATATTACCCTGATTTTAGGGATATTTATGTTACACTATGCAGCACGAATCACCAATATTTGAGCTGTATTAGCAATATCCGATTTGACTAAAATCAACAATGAATGTGGCTGGTGTTGAACCAATCAAGTACAGGTGATATATGGCTTGTTTATATATTTGATTTCCGTATTGGATTCTTTCTTCCCTCCACTCATAGCATGTGTACAGTCTTGTTCTACAGAAACTAGTCTTATGTGTAGATTGAGGAGGATACATATGATGAGGAAGAATAACACAACACAATACCAAGTGTTGAACATGCATATCGTCGTCGTTTGATGAAAGCTATACATTTAAAGTTGCGAGGCATATTAAATCGACATCGATAAGTTCATAAAATAGAGATGTGGAAAGCTACGTTATAAAATTACCTCTATGTAACAACAGTCATATTAATATATTGATGAGCAACAATATGTTATAAAATTACATCCATATATCACCAATCATGTTGTATTATATATATACCGGTCAACAGTGTGTGAAAGGACATCACTAACATAACATTGTCTAACAGTTTCATTCTGAATAGCAGTGAGCATTGTGATATGCATGAATGCATATTGGTAATGAAATCGCAATGAATATAGATCAAGCGCTGTGTTTATTGTACGTTTAATAATTGTTACGGTTAGTGATATTGTTGTTTAATTTGGTCTACTTCATACGAATTTTGTTCGTATCGTACGTTGCACTCGAAGGTGCTTTAAATACATTATTTTTGCTAAATTACTAGACAATATATAATTTGTTGTATGAAGCAGTTTTAGAGATCATCCAGAAGGTAAAAATATACTTTTTTATCTCTATTATTCTTGAATAGTACGTGTATGTCAATGTATTGGAAGTTGGAGAATGCACACATGGTACAGTGTGTTGTATTTAACAAAGTTAATCGTTTCCACGTTTCCTCTGTCGCGGAAATCACGATCGTGATGAGTCACAAAGGTAAACTGATATTTTTCATTCGTGGTGGTTTCACCTTTTATCATTACAATCAATATGTGTGTTTTACCACGATATAGCATGGAAACCATCTTGGAGAAGATTAATATATATGTTGAACATATTTTTACAAGTTTTAATTGTTTGTATATGTACATTTACATAAGAATTCTTTAAATTTCAATTTTTTGGAATGCAAAATCTTCCTAAAATTATTTACACGAAAGTATTTATAGTGTGCATTTTCATAAACGACGTAGATGACATTCTAATACACGCCTTAATGGACGATAATGGCATCTCTCCAGTCATCAACGCTAGCACTGATGACAGAAGTCTGACCACGCATACTATTTGACGTTGAATACTATGTTTATATGTATGCACAGTGGGAAATACTTGTATAAGTATTCTAACAGAACGTATAATCATGGATCACTTAGGCATAACCTGAGTGGCGATGAGTAGACCAATCACAATGATAACTGGTAGACTCATAAATAACGAGTGTATACTAGGTCTCAAACCAATATCTTTAAGGGTGCATTTTGACAATGAGTAGGGAAATCCAATCTGCATCACTCTGCAGAAGGTTTACATCAAACATACACATTTTAGCGTTTCTCAGTCTTGTTTTGATGGAACTTCGTTGCAGTGATCGTATCTTAGCTCGATTTGCAACTACTACCTGTGCAATCAAGTGCTATCACCACTTAGGTTGTGCGTTTGAATGTCGACCAGGGCGAGGTGTACATTATGTGATAAAGTTATAAAGTTTGTCAGTGACTTGCGACAGGTCGGTGGTTTTCACCTTGTCCTCCGGATTATTCCACCAATAAAACTGACGGTCACGATAAAACTGAAATATTGTTGAAATTGGCGTTGAACACCATCAATAGTTGAATACTATATTGATATGTATGCACAGCATGAAATACCTGTATAATCATTCAAACAGAACATCTTCAACAATATCAACAAGAGCCTGTGGTGCTAGTAGCTGGGATAACATCATGTCTACCCATGAACATTAATATCATTTTAACACCATGAATAGAGTGAGTGCCGAGGAGTAGAAAGATCTCAGTGAACACTGATAGATTAATAAATAACGATTGTATACCCGAACTGAGAAGAAACACGATTGCTTGTGGATGTCTGTTTGGGTGCTGCATTTTGACAATTTGTAGGGAAATAAATTCGGCATCACTCTGCAGAATGTATCTCCTTCAAGTTAACGCTTCTCATTCTTGCTTTGATGGGCCATCGTTGCCGTGATCGTATTGTAGTTGGATTTACAACTACTACTTGTGCAATCATTGCCTATCACCACTGATGTTGTGAGTTCGAATCTCGATCGTTGCAAGGTGTACACCATTATGTGATAAAGCTTGTCAGTGACTTGCGACAGATACGTGGTTTTCTCCAGTTACTCCGGTATATTCCACCAATAAAACTGACCGCCAACGATATACATTTAAGATTGTTGAAACAATCTTATCTTGTTAAGATCTATTTGGTCATACACAGGAACATATTTTCAAGTAGATAGCGTTCATATATTTACGACATCACCTGTAATGGATTCAACAAATACCTTTCCACGCACCTGAGTTCACCCACAATTTTTAGTGAACTTCGTGTTACTCGATCTTTAGTTGTATGTGTATGTTTTGTTGATCGCTATTTATCTTTTTTGTAATTTTTCGTTTGGCCATTGTATTTCCCGTTCTTCTTCGATATACGAATTGTGACTACAACTTTGGTATTTTCAAACCTATACTGATGAAACTATATTATGTTGCAGGTCAATAAAAACTCATAGCCACTTCTACAAAAGTATGTAATTGTATATTATTCAAACAACTTTAACATTTATATGAAAACACAAGTAAAATAATACTAAAAGCAAAGTTTTATGTATTGCGAATCAAGAAATACACAAATAAACATGACCATCAATACAGTAGTAGCATTAAACCTCCCATTTGCTGCATTGTTGTCGGGGAAGAGGGTTCATTGTCGTATCATATATAAACAATGTTCTGTCTTTGTTGTTAATGTCATGATTGTGATATCATGTTTTTAATGTCATATGTTTATGCCATTTTCAATTCCATGTTCTAATGTCATGTTTTAGAGTCATGTTTTAATATCAGCTTTAAATGCCATGTTTTAAATCTCATGTTTTTAATTCATGTCTTAATGCCATGTATATCAGTACAGTGTTGATAAATGTTATGATTTATTCTCTAGAAGAGGGTCATCAGAAATTATTTAATACATATCACGAAAAAATATTAGACAAAAGATCAACCGTAAAAATAATAGAGAGCATCGCAAGATGCGAGCTAAACAGCAGCATGTGTGTAAGGAGATGAATCAATATATGCTCAATGACAACCGGAAATGGATTATAAGTTTCCGTATATAATGGACAATCGGAGTGAAGTACAGGAAATAGCCTTTTAATTTGAATAAAACAAGTATCCAGTTAAAAAAATAACAAAAACACAATCAGAAAGGAAACCGTACAGCTTCTTTACATGGAATGATTAGATTCATTTAAAAATCGATTATCGTTAGACCTTATTGTTTGGCTCTAGCAGAAAGTCGTCTCCGATATATCTCGGCCCTAAGAAAAGTCGTCCCTGATATATTTCGGCTCCAAAAATCTCCTTTGCAATAGCATTAACTGGGTTAGTCGAATTGAAGAAAAAAGAAAAAAAATCAAAATAATGAAGAAAAGAACTCCAATCTACTATTTGTGCATGTATATGTCTATCCGTAGATGCGATGGTCGCCTGTAGGATGTACCTAATCCATATCACATTGAATATGTCACGTCGGTCAAAAACGAACGATTATAAATAAAATCGACCCTTGTTAATAGGATACAGGAATTGTGAGAAGGTCTGTACACATGCAATGTCATGATATATCGACATATTACAAAACAACGTTGGCGCATTACATTTCATCAATTTAAAACGATATTAATTAAATAGATATACAATTCGAAAGTATGGTCTATGAACACAATGATGTTCATTCGATATAAACACATTGCCATATTTAGATGAAGAAAGGTCCTAAGCTATTCCACTTATGCGACATCTCTCAATTCCCCACCTTTAAGACTGGGCAACGATTGAAGTGTGCTTAATCAATTTCAATAAAGTATAATATGATGAGGGGTGTTCACAATTCTGCAATATCCTAAAATGGAGTGCAACTGTATGCAAGGGCAATTACCGAAGGGTTGTTTAGAAAGTACAGTATGCTAGGACAGCATAAGTGTGCCAGTCCAATAACAGTGTTAAGCATATTATACGCCTAGGACGGATGCCCCCTACTTGATGAGGCACTAGGCCTCAGCCTGTCGAGCCTTTAGGTAAGTCGGGCAGTGGATAAACACAATATATCATCCATTTCTCTTATTTTTCAGCATGAAATTACATGGTTTGAAGAATACATGCTTACTGTTCTTTGGTATCAGTATTATAATAGTATTAGTTGGAATTTGTCTCCTTTACAACTATGACTATGAAAACACCTTGCTATATAATCCGGTAGGTAGCAAGACATATATAATTAGAGATATATTTACTTGTATGATTGTTTGGAATTGTCTACTTACTTATATCTGTTAATTTTAATTACTGAAAAGAATACCATAATGGAGTAAGATTGTTGTTAAACGCCAAATAATTTAAATTGTGATTTCATGTGAATATTGGGGTCTGATTGAATAATCCTCCCGGATAAAAAAAAGTGTTTATATTTGATAACCTGGGTTGGTATTGTGACGTCAGCAATATATTCATTTGCCAAAGACAAATTGAAATGGTCCCATGAAATAATCGCAGCTAAAATCGAGGAATCGTTCAATTTGATTCGAAGAATTGAATCATAAGGATTATTTGAATTGTTTTAAGAGGTTACACCTGCATAATCTGGTTTGAAATAGCCTACGGTTCGTGGTTTATGAAGCATAAGCTGCACGAAACCAGGTTATGTTGTATAACATATTCAACAATTAAACATATTCCTTAAATAAACATATTTTGCGCAACATCATTGTGAGATGATGTCGGCTTTGAACAGACCAGCATATTAATTTGGATCTTTATATTGCGAACTCACCAGTCGAATGATTGACACGTTTCTCAATACGGACACATACAGAACAAAATGAAGAAAACGTAGAAATCCAATTCAGTGAGCACAATGCAGCTATGGACTAACCATCAGCAGTTAAACGTTCAAAATAGAAGGGACAGAACGCCGAACAATTGAGTACTTTTGGGAAAAAAAAGAAAACCAGGTTAACAAAAAATCGTCTAAGATCATCTATGCCTGAGGAAAGAGAACCTTAGATTTAATTATATTTAATAATAATTACATGATTGAGGAACTGTAACTTTGGATAATAAATATATATAATAAACCATGCTAGTGTCATATAGTACGAGGGCCCGGGTGAGTCAATGAGTCAACTCATACAAGGTTATCACCAATGCGGCTTGGGTTAGCTCCCGGCTTTGTAAATTACAAAAAAGGTGCACTCGACTCGCAGCCGCATGTGATGAAACTTACCAGTTGCTTGCCCATGATGGATGGTTCTCTCCGGGTACTCCGGCGTCTTCCACCACTAAAACTGGTCACAATGGTATCGCTGAAATATTGCTGAAAGTCGCGTTAAGCACAATACATCATATTTAAATCAAATCATATAGCGGGCGCGACGCTTTTATGGAATAATCTTCATCATATAAGCTGATATCAAAATGATTCCAGTGTAAAGTTTCATCAATATATTTTTAATAAAAAAGCGCTTAAACACGGCTTGTAAATATTGTCTAATGTCACTTATGCTTGGAAGGACGATAATATTAGTTTTAATAAGAATTACATGATTTAGAATGCATTGTATATATATATTTAAGGAAGCAGTAGCAATTCTGGAACATGATGGTGACAGTCACTGCATCAAAACGGTAACTGTTAATTATAGTACTAAATCCAATCCAAATAAAATAGAGCCAGTTGAAACAAAAAGTTTTTTTTCTTGTGTGATTTTTTGTATTATTATTACGGGTGCCTCATGTTAACCACGAACTGCCTATGCTTCCGGGGCAGACGAGTTATCTCCCCTTTTCCCATGTTTGTACTTGTAGTAGTGGGGTTTGTGTTGCTCATTTTGTCAAATTACATGTTTTAACGTTTTCAGGTCTGCTACGATTTCCACGTATAAACAATGTTCAATATTTGACTTCCATTTGTCTTGTAGGGGGTTTAAGTTTTATTTATGTTATGTAAGGAATAACACTACTGTATTTGAAGAGTTGGAGGTGTTAATTGTGAAATTGATGGTGGCAAATGCAGCTTTACTGGCGACGCGAAGCGCAGCTAGTAAAACGGATTTTTGCGACCGTCAAATCCACAACTGACGCCGACAGCTCTTCACATGCAGTACTATTACTCCTATTATAATGAAATCCTCCCATTAAATCGAGAAATGATGCCATGCAATTTGCAAAGACAATACAGTTATCTCTAATGCATTACTCAGTATAAAAAAATATTCTTGCGTTGCCTGGATCTAAAATTCACACATATATGTCCCTTGTTAGTAGGCTGCCCTAGGGACATATGTGTACATTGTTTGTAGACTGCGCTAGGGAGATATATTTACTTTGAAAAATATATTTACTTTTATTTTTATTATCTTTAGGAATAAGATAATAGCCACTTTAAAATAAAAAAAGAAACGGTAAGTAACGTCGCACTGCTGTTAAAATGACGTTATGAAATAACGTCAGGAATAATTCTACACACGACGTTACGATTCTACACGAAACGTTCCTAGTCCTTTTGAAACACCTGTGGTCATCCGTGGTTTTAGTAGTGCTCTCATTGCTCGATCTTTTATTTTCTTTGTAATGTTTTGTAGATCGTTTATCTGTCCTTTTGTCCTTTTTTCTTTTGGTCATTGTGTTATCATTCCTTCTGCGGTGTACGGTCCGTGATTATTCCTTTTGTATCTTCAAACTCTTCTTGTCTGTCCTTCGTCAGTGTACGGCCGCGGATACCCATTTGTGATCGTCGAATTTTATTATATATAATATCACAGTAGAGTTACTTTCGACGGTTTGTTTATCTGTGTATATTACTGACTTTATGTAGTAAATTCAATGCCATCCTTCATACATAGCATTAATCTTTACCCTTGTATTATCACATTGAAATTCACACGATCCAAATCAGCTAATTTGCCTGCGTTTTGTTCCAGTTAATGCTAATATTGTTTCCGTTTTTCGGCATTAAGTATTTGTTCTCATTTCTCCATCCATTCTCTAAAAGTGACATAGGCGGTGGCTTAGTTTCATTAGCATGTGTCCATACATACACTTGGAATGCAACACGAAGTATGTATAGTCTAAATGCTGCTTCAGATGCCGGAAGTTTGAAAAGAGAGGAATCTTTTGACAAAGCTAATTCTATCCTGAGCTTATTTAGATCTCTGTGAACAGACTTGGCATTACCTTTTGGGTCATACAGATCAGCTACCAACAGCCTGCCTGCTTCAACACATGTATCAACATCAGAACTAGCTACATTTGTCAAAGTTTGGTATTTTGTTGTATTTTGTATAAACTGTCTTCTTGCCAATAGGCAATACAAAAAAAAAGGATGACGTTGTGTCGCACCCAGTAAGGGACCTACGCTGAAAGGTGTAAACTATTTTTTGTGTAATGAAATTACACATTCAGACATAGAGATACATTTTCGTAAGATATCATTTGAAATCCCTTCGTAATTATTTTCCTGGTAGAAACAAATGTTTTTTTTTAACAAAGGGATCATCTCGTATGCTATCTATGAATTGCTGAAAAGCACTTGCATGCTAAGACTCTTTTTTCGACTGGTACAGGGTCTGGTTTCACGCTTAAGAGGTAGTTCGCTATGTATGACGAATTATACAATGCATTTTCAAAGAAATTGTCAACTGACTGAATTACACAAACCATATCGAAATCGGACTTGTTATTCGCAGCATGGATTATGTTTTTGTCTCTATCTCTAGGTTCGATGCGCTTTAAATTCCTATATTTGCTGTGACTTTTCTATTTACAAAATATGCATTGAGACCAATCAAATGGAGCAATCATTGAGCAGGTCTTTACACAAATAGATTCTGATGTTTTCACCGATCCACAGGCAGAGGCATTCATTTGTGTTTCAACTGGTTCAATTTTTTCTAAATTTATTTTGCTTGTATAGCTTTTATAACAGGATCTATGATACTGTATCCTATCAGTTGGAATCAAATCAAGTAAATCATGAAGACGGCGATGAACATCATCTTTCTTCAAGCCAACAGCTTTAAATAAAGTACATTTCCCGTTTTCGTTTGCCTTTGATAGAGTATCATCGCAAGAGATCTGACAAATTATGCATAATTCCCAACAGCTGACTCTTTTTCGATAGTGAATGAGCAGCTTTACGGAATGAGCAAGTTTTACGGGACTACACATTTCCAAGAATGAATCAGATATAGTCTGATTGGCAATAAGTGACAAATTAAAATGACCACATCGGTATAAAAAACTGGTACAAAACAATCTTAAATTCAACACACACAAAAAAACATATCATAAAACATGTTTAAACAACAATATAAATCTTCAAGTGTTCAGGACTATACAGGACGAAACTTTTTCCGGAACATTTCATGTCTATTCCAATCGGTACTAAAATGCTAACTGAACCACTAAAACAAAAAAGTAAAACCCACTTTTTTAAACCATACATTTAAAAAAGAAGAACTTGCATAAAACACTTTTAAACTCAACAATCAACAATGATTTATGTATTTCACAAACGTATTCGAATGATAATTTCAAAACTTATAGCCTTCACGACACGCATATTGTCACGAGTAAGGGTGAAATTAATACATGGGAGAGTAACGAGAACGAAAGCGTTCATAAATTTAATGAGTCAGTGGTTTCGAAAAAATGCTGTTTTAAGGTTAAATTTGTGACTTTTTGAGTGATTTCTAATTATAGAGTGTGAAAGAACTGATAAATATAAAAATGTATTCACCAAAAAACTATCTATGCGTAATCTATTCAATTATATTTAGAATGACAGGTACTACAATAGGAAAAAAGCTTTCACATTCTTCCGAGAAATGCTCAATAATTATTTCGCTATCCGTTAATATTTTATGTTAAAATGTTTGCTTGTTGTTTGAAAATGTTGACAATAACTTTTGTGTGTCAACAATTTACTTTGTTTAATGTTCTTACAGCCTTTTTGTAATTGAAGTTGTAATATGAAAAATCTAGAAAATTTCACTTTCAAGAGCTCTAGCAGAAAAAAATGCAACATGGGAAAATTCTACGACAGGGCTTAAATGACAATATAATGCATACCTAATCATAAGATAAGATAAGATAAGATAAGAAAACATTATTTTGATTAGGCATAAAATCAAATATACAACACGAGCTCTGAAGAGCTCTTGACCGAATATAAAAACATATACATAACATAAGAACAACACAAGATAACAACATATATTACTAATTTAAAACATACATAGATCAACTATAGCATGCAGTACAAATTTGGCAACAAATTAGAATGAATTAAAATTTCTTAAAACTATAGCATATGGTTAAGATTATAAAAAATTCGGAAAGAACAAAATTATATCAACCTGTATTGATTACCCAATTACTGGAAAGATGTGCAAACAGTAAAAATTTGGCAACAAAATTTTAATGAATTAAAATTCCTTAAAACTATAGCATATATTTAAGATTATAAAAATTTCGTAAAGAATAAAATAATATCAACCTATATTGGTTACCCAATTACTGGAAAGATATGCAAACAGTAAAAATTTTAATTAAAATTTCTTAGAACTATAGCATATAATTTAAGATAATAAAGATTTCGAGAAGAATAAAATAATATCAACCTGTATTGATTACCCAATTTCTGGAATAATGTGGAAAAAATGCAATTTAAAAAATAAGATTCATGCAGAAATCAAACATACAAATACAGCAATAACATTCCAAGAGCAACAAAAAGCAAAAGTAAATGAAAAACAGCTAAAACAAATGTGTTATCTGCAAGCAGAACAGCGACATTTCGAACCACTCCAGGACTGGATCAGACTTTTAAAATGTGAAAAACTATTTTC
>MJUT01043253.1:394370-408625 GCA_002080005.1 Gigantidas platifrons
AGTTTGTGGTACTCGATCTTTAGTTGTATATGTATGTTTTGTAGATCGTTGTTTGACCTCATATACATTTTCTGTTGGTCATTTTGGTCTTCGATATACGGATGCAGATTACCAATTTGATGTCTTCAGATTCTTCTTAGCTTAACTATTTTCGATTTCACATAATAAACATGTTGCGTGATATGAAGTCTTGCTATATTATTAAAATGTTTTGTTTTTAAGTTTGACAAATAACAAAGACCGCACGGTATTACTTACACCGGATGCAAAGCAAAAGGAGAGAATTCCGTTCACATTTGCAAGCCTTTCACAGAAAGTATTCTCAGCACTGGTAAGACATATTTCGTCCCATTAGTGCAGAAAGGTCCCTAGTGACATTTTTCAAGCCAATGTAAAAAATAAATGCAACATGCATAATTGTATTGTTATGTCCTCATTAATTTCCCCAAAAAGCATACATTTGTATTTGGCACCTTTTCGCAGAGCAACTTTTTGAAAGAAATATGTGTGCATGCACGAGCTATGTGACACATGGTACCTTTTTGCAAGAAAATAGTATTAGAGTTGTCTATGGACGTAGGTACCAAGTGTCGCATGGGACCTCTCTGCGCACATATAAACATATGTTTGATTGTTCATTTTAGATCCATTTGATGAAAAGTAGAAAGGATGTAGGTGCCAAGTGTCACTTATTCGAACCATAAAGTTGTAATATGTTCACATCCTCACATCTATTATAATTGGTATATGGATATGCCGTTGCTTAACATTTAGCAACAATACTGCTGAAGCCGGTGCAATAGGCCGTATTTAGCTTGCTGGGAGGTATGAGTAATTTGCTCATTTTTGAAATCCTCATGACAACTTCAAAATGAAGAACAAAATTAAAAGCATTGTTCCTTTGGTATGTCTAACACTGTATTAATTGAAATATTGTCTTGTGTACCTTTACTCCATATCATTTCAGCTTGTCAGGAAGTTGAAATAATATAATTTAATTAATAATAAAAATTAAATTCGGTTATTGTCATTTGAAATACATTATATCGAGTCTTTCATCAATATTGATTCATTTGCCCCCTATTGGTGTGCCCCTTGATATTCGTATGCTATTGAGTGTTGCCCGTGAAAACACAGTCCGTGCATTTCGCCTCAGCTGCAAATGACCAGTCTCAAGAAAAGGTTTGACCAGGCAACACGTTTTTAAAATCATTTGAGTTTAGCACGTGTACATTTTCAGAGATTATCGTTGCGAAACTGCAGATAAGTATTATTTTCTTATTTACTTCTTTTATTGTGTAATCATGGATAATTTTGTTGACTTTTTACGCATGGATTGAAAAAAAAATGATAATGTATATTTCCTTACAAAGATGTGAATTATATTGATAATGGTTGAACACCATTAAAAACTTGATGAAATTATAGAGAAGTGCCAATTATTGCATCTGGTATAATCATAACTTTGAAAGGACGATTCCCGGAATAGGCGGATTAAAATGTGTACCTAATTTGTTTCTTTCCGACTGTGACTATGTACATTTACTTATTTTTGTGTAGACCGTTTTCACATCGTGCATTGGATATTCAATGTTCTGCAAAGTATAATTTTTTCGTTTAAAATTTGCATCACGACAGCGTTTATATTTAGAATTTATGTAAACACGAGTAGCAAAGTGTAGCGAAAAAGACGCACATTTTGAAAAACATTCGGCCAGCAAACATATTGTTTATTTGCAATTTTACACTAAATGAATTGGCTATTGTCAAACGTAGGAATATTTTTATCAGACTGTGTACATGTACAAGATAACGTAAACAACTGTTACAAATATAAATACAGGCATATTAAATAATACATGTAAGCATATATAAAACAAATTATACAAAATACTGCGATGTGAACACACAATCAATCTGTACTAGTCGTCTCATTGATTGATAAATATTATTGATTGAATTGTTGTTGCTGTGTCAATATTTACCGTTGATGTAAATTAGTATATTAAATTATTAACCAAGTTGTTATTGGTGTATGTGATGGGATGTTTATTTCGAATGATTGCATGTACTTAACATAGACTATTGCTAAAATGATGCTGCTTAATGGCCGACAAATACCCTGTTAATTGATAATAAACGGTTAATTCGTGTTATTAATAATGTCTCTTTTATTTACATATGCCTAGAGGAAAAGTTAGAAACATTTTACCATACCGGAATGCAGCGGCGGGGAGACGACCGCTCCAGTAGCATCACGTCAGGTGGAACGCCAGAATTATAGAAGCACAAGACCACGGTCACAGTTGGAGCAAGTGGAAGACCATGGGGTCTTTGTTCAAATGTGCTAGCGCGATGATAATGAACCTCAACCTGTCTATCAACCTGCTCCTGCTCAAAAACCTCAACGTGCCTATCAGCTTGCTCTGCTCAGGAACATCACAATGAAAATGCTCCCGCACCACATATACTTCCTGCACCCGAAGTTGCATAACCGGTGCCACAAATTGAAAATGGCGAGGCTTTAATTATACCTTCAAAGAGTGATATTGATGTTTTTGTATCACAACAAATGTGTAATCAAATATTAAATTTAGAATATATTGATTTGCCACATCTACTTTATAAAAATGTTGTTAGTAATATTGATAAACCGAAAAAAGTACTTGGTTTTGACGAAGATGGTGATATCTTAGTTGAACGCAGCAAGTTCTCACAGGTAAAATCTATCACACATATTGAAGAGAGGCTGGAGGTTTTTTTGATTATATAAACATTTTGCTAAATAAGCTACCGATACTTGCCAATGATTTGATCAGTTGCATGTCTATTATAAGAAGTGTCATTCCGGATGTACCATTTGAAAAAAATTCACAAGTATGACCAACAGTTCCCCCTAAGAATGGCAAGTGACCACAGGTGATCATGGGCCACAGTTTGTAGCAACTGGAGGCCACAGTGTAACACAAAACATACCACGTATGTCATATACTGTAAATAGGCTATGATATGCCTATAATTTCAAACGTTAGTGTACACGTATAAATTGTATATATAGTCACACCTGCATTCGTTGTTGTAAATTTCACCAATCGGTTTATTGTCAACAGTCATTTAATACTTTTCGCAATCCTGGTGGCTATACATTTAGACCACCACACACTGCGCATATATATCCAATAAATATGCGGATGGAAAGCACGTCTGTATAACCAGCTTACCGCAATTCCTATGCCCCGAGAGCTAGGCAAAACTTTGATTTTCGTTTTAGGCCAAATATTGCCAGATTTCCTTGATATCAACTCAGTTTACACAAAATGCAAAATTAAATTATTTTTTAAATGATTTTTTTTTGCAGGAAGGGAAAGGCATTTGGACATATGGTGTATGGGGAATTCTCCAATTAATAATCCTATTTTGTCAAAATTGTTATCTGTTTATCCTGACCGAGAGGCAGCATATATTTTATATAATGATTTTAGATATGGTTTTCGTATACATTATGCAGGACCGAGAGTACCTTATGAATCAATAAATTTAAAATAAGTTTTGAATAATCCCGCAATAGCGTGGGAAAAGGTAATGATTGAAGTAAATGCTGGTATAATTGCGGGGCCGTTTTCTTATCGTCCAATTTGAAATTTGAGAGTGTCTCCCATTGGACTGGTCCCCCAAAACACTGGCGGAATTCCCTTAATAACAAACTGGTCGCCACCAATTAATGGAAGTGTTAATGGTTTTATTGATACAAGTTACACATCAGTTTAGTATTCATCTTTTGATAGAGCAGTTGGTATGATTAAACAACTTTCTTTAGCACACATTGTTCTAAAATGGACGTAAAATCTGATTTTAGATTATTGTCAATGTATCAAGGTGAAGTTGATTTGCTAGTATTTAAAATTGGAAATTGGTACTTCATTGACAAATGTTTATCCATGGGCTGTTCATTTTCTTGTAGTAATTTTGAACTGCTTTCTTCTTTTTGTATTGGGTTACGGAAATGGAATCGGGATTACATGAACTAGATCACTATCTTGATGAGTTGCTATTTGCTGGTGCAGGTAAAAATAGTAAATGTTCAAAATTAATGAATACCTTCACCGAAGTTTGTTCACAATTAGGTGTCCCAATAGCTGATGATAAAACGGAAGGCTGAACAACAACGATCACTTATTTGGGTCTTTTAATTGACACGGAAAATATGTTAATTCAAATTCCTCATGGAAAGGATAAAGAGCTACTATATGTTTTTAAGCGAATCAAGTAATCGAAAAAAGATAACATTACGACAACTTCAGTCGCTATGTGGGTCATTAACATTGTGTGCGAGAGCTTTACCAGCCGGTCGTACATTTAGCAGGCGCTTGTATTGAGTATGTGACAGGGCCAGGAAGCCTCACCATTTGATATAAATAACAAAAGCTATGCAAAGTGATATATTAACATGGAAAATGTTTTTAGAAAATGTTAACGGTTTTTCAATTATTTTGGATGACTTGTGGGTTTCCAATTCAGTATTAAAACTTTTCACAGACAGTGCTGGGGATGTTTCAAAAGGTTGTGGTATTTATTTTGACGGTAAATGGGCATGTTTGAATTGGGCCTCTGAATTGGAACATGGGAGTATTTTGAAAGATATTACATATTTACAATTAATACCCATTGCTTTATCAGTGTAAATATGGGGAAATTAATGATATTTTGAATTCTTGCACATCAAAATCAGAGAGGGTTATGACACTTGTTAGGCATATTGTGCCTTGGTCTTCATTAGGAAATTTCCATATAAAAGCGCAAATTATACCTGGCTTTACCAACGTTTTCGCTGACTTAATTTCTCGTGGTAATTTCCAGAAATTCAAGAAATTACCACCATTGGCGGATATTTTTCGGATATCAGTTTCAGAGGCGTCTTGGAAGCTTTTAGACCACAATGTGTACAATTATTAGAAGCGTCCAATTTAGATAATACTTGGATAACTTATCGTAAGTGCCTGTCATCTTTTCAGAAATTTTGACAAAATAATGGTTTGAATAATGTTTGGCCTTATCCTATAACACATATAATTAATCATGTAGCATTCATTTTCAAACAAGGTTATTCCCCCTCAACGGTCAAAACATATTTGTCAGGAATTAGCTACTATATTAAGAGTAACGGCCTTGGAGACGTTACGCAGTCCTTCATAATTCAAAAGACGATGAGAGGAATGTTTCGTTTAGACAAAAGTTATGACTGCAGTAAACCTATCACGATAGAAATACTGATTAAGCTTACAGAAGCGTTGAACAAACTTTGTTTTTCTGTATATGAATCCGTTTTATTCAGTTGTGCATTTTCTATTGCCTTTTTCGGGTATTTAGTGGTTGGTGAAATAGCCATGTCAAGCTTGAATAGTAATCATATTGTAAAGATATCTGATGTAGCGTTTGATTCTAAAGCCGAGATTCTTTACGTTACAATTCTATTTTCAAAGACTGACCAGTTGGGGTAGTAAATTACTTTAATACTGATACGAAGTGTTCACACTTCAGTGTGTCCTGTTAATTTGTTGAATTATATTTCAATGAGTCCAAATATGGAAGGGCCGTTGTTTTGGCACAAATAACCAAAATTTCACTCGTTCTCAATTTTCAAAAATATTGAAAAATGCTTTGGCGTTCACTGGCTATAATCCATGTGAATTTAATACTCATTAATTGCGCTTAGGTGCTGCAACACAATCATTTTTAAATTGCATGGGTGAAAAATAATATGACAAATGGTCGCTGGAAATCGTCATGCTACAAACGGTATATTCGGTTGAATATGTTACATTCAATTTAGTTTTCAGGCATTGACAAATATATATGGGTGGTTGGTTCTTCAATAATTCAAAGAGCTGGTGAGAACTAAAAAAATAGACCAACGGGTACATCTTTAGGTTTAAAACAACTTGGATGCCAATTGCTGTGGGTTGGAATAATGCCTGATATGAGATGGGAAAATGTTGTTCCTTTGATTCACAGTCTGTTAAGTTACAGCGGCATTCCGTTTGTAGTAATTATACATTGCGTAGGTAATGATATTGGTCTTGTCCCTTGTGTAGAATTACTTTTTACACATTAAGTTTACTATCGCTATTCTTTCAAATATGGTACCTGGTACATCTCTTGTGCGCTCAAGTATCCTAACTAGATTGAAATGGAGATATTCCGAAAATATAAGAAATATGGAAATTACCAGAAAGAGAGTGAATAGAAGCGTCCGTTCTTACTTATTAAAGATATGCGGATATGTTATCAGACATCCGGATTTCGATGACAAACAACCCGCTTTGTTTAAAATGACGGTGTGCATTTGTCGTTTAATGCCAATGACATTTTTTCTTAACCAAATACAAGGTGCTCTTGAATTTAGTTTGAAATACCCCCTATTGTTTGGTTTATCCTTTTAATTGAGATAAGTAAATGTTAAAATGAATGCTTTGCATTAGTGTTGCCTTTGTTAAATATGTTTAATTAATTTCATTCAGCCAATTTGAAATAATTAGATTGTTTACCATGTTGATTGACATGTTTTTCTTCTGAAATGCTTGGGATACAAGCTAATATGCAATATTTCAAAATAGTTATTCTTTAATGATTAAACGTCACATAATTATTCTGTATCTGAGTGCAGGGTTTTCATCAAGTGCTGGTTCTGGAATTTTGTCCTTTACTTGTTTGTCAACTGGAGATGTTTTAAAGAAATAATGAAATGCTTCTGGTATAATTCCTTTGGTACATATTAGTATGAGGTCTGTCTTCTTGTGGATAGAGATATGCTTCTTCCTTGCATATCAGTTTTCAAGTTGTTCTGGCCAGCTTCCCATCTTTGTCCCCAGTCTTGTAGATTTGGCTTGTATAACAATTTCTAAACATTATGCCTCATTAAAACTGTACTTTACAAACAAAGAATTCGGGGTACTTTGGGGAACTTGAATCAAACATTTAACCAGCTTATCTTCTCATCCGCTGTAAACATTTGAAGAATAAAACATTGTTTATTCACAAATGCTATTTCAGTAATATTTTAATGGAATAGCAATGTAAGTATTACTCCTCCGTGCAAGGCTAACAAGTGTGCTTCATTGTGATGATTCATATACAAATGTTTTCTTTTGCGGTTTGTATGATTGAATGAACTGAAACATATTTCATACTGCTGTGTACTGCTTGTAGGTCAAACGTAGTACTTGGCATCTTGATGTCATTTATTTCTGTCTTCCCTTGCCTGAACATTCATTGTTTGGTGTTCGTCATAATCCTTTTACAAACTTTTGTCGACATTGCCCGTTTCCGTAGCCCAGTTGTAGCTTTCACATACGGAAAATTTCTCCTTTTTTATGTTTGAAGAAGGAATAGTAATAACTGTTACAAAACACCTCTCTGTATTATGCTTCCTTAACCTACACCAGGTCTTGCTTTTTACATTCCGCGGCATACAAGCACCACATCTGTTTGATATTCAGATCGTGAGCAAGATGTTGTCTTTTTATCGTGAATATTCCGTTTTAGGGAATGATCTTATATGACGGTGAACGACTTCAATTGTGTCTTTCTCTATCTTGCTTTTCGATGGTTGTTTTCCTCTCATATATGTGTGACGAAAAGCACCATATTTGGTAAAAACTCGTATCATGTTATTGTCAGCTAATATAAAGTATCGATGAGACATTAATTTCTTCCCAGTAGACCGAGCGCGTTTTACAATGTGTATTATGTCCTAGATAAAGGCTCGTGGCCTCTCATGTGATCTTAGAACGTAGTAAAATGATATAATACTGTGTATGTATTCATCTGAAACATTTCTATTGCATTTAAATCTGCACTTTGTGCAATCCTTTGCCTCAACATTTTTCTGGTTGACATGTTTACCGCCTTCAGAAACTCTCTGAAATTTTGGTTTCCATTTATCTGGATTTGTTCGGCTCCTAGGGCTTGAACAATTTTGAAGAGTAGTTTGGTAGTCTGATCGTTTATACACGTGAATAATAACTTGGCTGTTTAGTTATTGTGCTTTTGTTCATCACTGTTATCATCTTGATTAGTGTGTCTGGTTTATATTATATCATCTGCAACAGACACTGTCCAGGAGGCTGAAAGTCATCAATGCTTTAAACATTCTCATAATGTTCAACTCCCCTTATTGCAAGATTTATCAAGTTTTCTTTTGGTAATCTTTGTGGACGGGATTATCTCATATACTGGTGTGCGAATGTCACAATAATTTTAATTGTACACTTAAGAGCAAGTGGTAGACAATCTCCCAAACTCACATTCCAGGCACCACTTGCCTTTAATGGTTCGATATCTTGCAAGTACTGTTTTCGTCTCTATATATATGTATTTTCTGAGTTTTTTGCTGGAGAAATGTATCTGTTGGAATTGCTAGATATATAGTCCCAAGTATCCTTTCTTAGTTTTTGAATAACAGTTTCCATCATAACACTCTTCATAAATGCGGTATAAAAGCAACTTCCATAAAATGTAACTGAAACGTGTTTCTAAGGAGAAGCTGATAAAGTCGTTTGGTATTTTACTGTTGTATAACAGCCCTGATAGATTGCATTTGTAAACGGTGTATATTGGCTTTTATCATCAGATTAAACATATGACATGTCACCTTATCGCTTATCTATAATTAGTTATTTTCTTAGTTTGATTGTGCAAAAAGGATCGATATGTCACTTAGATCCCTTCTGCAATTGAAAAAAAAACAATATACTTTTGAAAAATCCCTGAGTACAAAAAAGTACATCTGTCATATAGTACATTTTTGCACAAACATTAGCTCACATATCACCTTTCTGCACAATTAAAATGGCAGTTATGCACATGGCTCCTAATTACATATTCAATTATCTCGTTAATACTAAATACCACAAGTCCATTTTTTTTTAAAAACAAGATACTTATTAATACATTACAAAATTAATAAAAAGAGAAAATATGTCAAAATGCCACCTGGTACCTTTCTGCACTAATGGGACGACTTATTTTATTATAAGATATTGATTCATGCCACACTTAAAGCGAACTATCAAAAAATAGGAAATTGCAACAGCGCCATTTTGCATGTAATCCACAAGTACGAATAATTAGCATTTCGACAGGGATCGGTTTAAAAATATCAAAAATTCGGAAATTGTCACTGCAAAAAGCATATAAAGTCACCATAGACATCTATTATATGTTTATGTAATTGTCATAATTACAATATATTATATTGTATATGAGTACTAACCATATTAATCTTTAAATAAGCTTCACTGAATAGTAAATTCCTTGGTAGTTAGTAATTAGCAACTAGGAACATTAGGTAAAAGCTGTATATCTAGACAATTGCTAACAGTATCAATACGAGTCGCGGTAACGACGAGTTATGATGCGGTTAGTTCACGTAACAGACAAGACCTGATACAAAGTTGTGTTATATGTAGGCAATAAGTATATTTAACATTTCAATAAAGACGAATGATAAACAAATAGGTTGAATCAAAATATGTACAATACTCTGAGTGATACTACATTTTGTGAATGACGTCACGTTATTTGTTTCCGTTCATTCACCAACGTCAAGTTACAGTGTCTTGTCTCATATTCCAATGGTATGACGTCATATCAAAGTAGTTCAGTAGAGAACGTCCCGTGCAAGGTCGCGCCATTATTATATCACCATAGTGTGGTGATACACTCTTGTATCATACAATTTGTATCAGTTAAGCGACTTTCATATATTTCAAAGGAAAACGTATATAATGTTAGATAAAGGTTATTACAAAAACGCGTCGTACGCAATAAATTTAATATGTACGTTATTATATTGTTTAAAACCCTTCACTTTCATAGTAAATATATTTAGTAAAGAATATCAGTACCAAAATACTGATTAATGTACAACTTTCAACACTATTTCAGCTATATCATGGTTGTCAGTTTTATTTGTGGAGGAAACTGGATTGGCTCGCAAAAAACCACCGATCTGTCGCAAATCACTGACAAACATGATCACATAATGATGCATCGAGTACAATTCGCTATCAGTAGGATTCGAATTCACAACTTGTGTAGAGATAGGCACTGGTTGTACATGCATTTATAAATCGAAAATATTATTTTCAATATAAGGGTGTTTCTATTTATTAATTTTTTGTCCATTACTATTATTATATCTCACATGACAGGCTTCTTCGTCGATGCGAAGTTGCTATAAGACACCATTTTGGTAAAATCAACAGTAGTTTGTATAATGAGATAACTATATGATTATGTTCAAAGTCGTAGTTTCCCTTCTATGTTAACAGGGAAGAAGACACATCCTGTTCATTCATGCAGATAATCTAACTGGACATGTTTTGGAATATTTAGTGAACAGTGGATTATTAGATAATATTCAGCAACTTTCAATCAGGATGTATTATGGAAACGGAACTCATGTGGACTATTTACAAGCTCTTCATCATTTACGGCAGCTTCACAAGTTGAATTTTAGAATTTATTGGTCAAGAATAGAACGTTCTTGTATTTTACAGAACAATACACAGAGAACAATGTGCTATGATATTGATATGGTAACGATTATCATCATTATTTGAATGTCGTTTAAAAAAGCTAACTTGATTATGGTAATCATAACAAGATTTAGACCAGAACATGGCATTAATTTATAGAAGAGTTTGAAGATACCAAAAGGGTATTGAGAATCCGTATGCCGAAGACGAACATACAACAGAAAGAGATCAAACAAGCCAACGATCTCGAGTAAAACGAACACCACTAAAAACTGAGGGTGAACGCAGGTGCTGCGGAAGGGTAAAATACAACAACCATGTATGTATATCCTACATCTACTTTCAACATGAGGGTTTTGTGCCTCATGCGCTTATATGCTTTAACCGTGAGTAAATAACGGATACATATGCATTTAAAGCATAACAAGAAGAGAACAAAAAAACAACGACACACATATTCTGATTAACCCTTTGGCATATTCAAACTCTTATCAATCAGCTTTGGATAAAATAAAGTGTACATTTAAGCGCATTTATTAAGTGAAACCTTTTCCAATGTGAAGTGAACTAAATCAAGTTCATTAATGAACATACTATATTGATTTATTCTGGTTCCATATCTTACTTTTACAGGTATACAACAAGTGCATGTCTCCAGAGTCCACCGTAAGTATGAAAGTCTCATTATTTTAGTCAAAATAATATATGTTTATACATATTAAAAATTCAAAAGTCAATAAAAACAAAAGTGCCTTTCAAATCACTGATTCTAATGGGTTTTTTTATTATTATAGCTACGTTTATCTGAAATATGAAAATAATACGTTTACAAAGTTTGATTGGATATATATGTGTTTTTTTTTCAAAGCTTAATATACAAAGGGCGAATTCAAATTGTTTGCATTTACTTAAGGAGAAAGGAAGATTATTTTTGGCTCTTCCGCACTCTGCCATGCATTTAGCACTAACCCTGAAATAGAACAGAAACATGATATGGGCTGTTTAAAAAAAATGACCCCATTTCTTTTATCATTGACCATTCTAATATGTGATGATTTAAATTGGTTCTTTTTGTATCAGAATATTTATTTTGGTACATAGAACCTTGCTGCATCATTTCACAGCATTATTTGCTACCACTAAAATATAGCGTCCACAAATGTCAAAATATATCAGGAGTGTAAAACTTTTAGTGTGACATTTACAAAGATACATGTACTGCCATGTTGTGTAATTAGAAAACAAATAATTGTACAGTAGAAAAATATATCTTATGGAAAACTTTGATATTTTAGCTAAAATGTCATGGAAAATGTAGGCACTTTTTTTTTGTAATTTTAAAGGCAGGACCAGATAGATAACATTATTAATCTGTTTTATTTAACTGGTCGGGCGGAGTTGACCTTTAAATTTACATGAGAGCATTCGATTTTATTGTGTGCACGTACAGGGCAATTCTCGTTATTGACATTATTGAACTGTATTCAGCAGTGTCACCGAAATCAATTCATACAAAAGGAATATAACGCACGATTGAATATAACTGTGAAAATTAAATTGATCAGGTAACCTGACCCTCCTAAATGCATGGACTTTCCTCTAATCAATCAACCCGTGTTAAGCCACGCCCAACCAGTTGAAAACATTGAGTAATACTATGCATAAAGAAAAATAAAGGTCAATAAAACTGTTTGTGTTGTCAAAAAGTGAAATTATTTAGGTATGCAGCATACTTCTCAACAACTGACAATGGTTAATTGTCTCTTTAAGTATCCTAGCTGAAACCAGAAGCATCAACATATCTCTGTGAGCTTCTACAGCAATCCTATATTCAATTGAAGAACAGCTGTGGAAGTGTGTGAGGAGTGTAACATTTAAATTTACAAACGTCAGGAGTGTAACGCTTTTATCCATTTAAATACAAGCACTATTGAACTAATTTTTTAGTCAGATTTAGAACATTTGGTTGACTGAAACTGACCATTTGTATCTTGCTGAGGTATTGTAATGCAATTATATTGTATTTGTAGCATGCTATCTCCTTGTTATAATTTATTTAAGCCGCTGATTGAAAAATAATCTATAAACTGAGCACTTCCAAGAGATTTTAAAAAAAATTATTTAGACATTCTAGTTTCCACAAAGCAGAAATGGAGGGTATAAATATTGGTAATTAAACTATTAAATGTGTTGTGAATAATTGTTGCATTCATTGGAAAATATCTATGTATTTAACTATCAACATAAAATGTTACACTCCTGGCACAAATCCTACTTTTTAGCTCACCGGGCTATTTACATCATTTGGCGTCCGTCGTAGTAATGTTTTTTTTTTAAAGTCATTCCCCTGAATCCAATGGGCTTATTGGAACCAACATTGGTGTGGATGTTCCTTTGTATGTTATTTAGTTCAAAACTTTTGCTGTGATTTTGATCAGTCGTCAAATATGGCTGCCAATACCCGGTTACCGTCATTCTTATCTATAGACTATAGCTCTAAAATTGCAAATCTCATGTCATATCATCAAGATTAAAACAGACAGATGGATGTTAGGGTGAGTCCTTCCTTCTTCAGAATCAACAACTCTACAAGTCTCCATTGAGTTGAACATTTGTTACACTCCTGACCTATTTTTGTACTTACCACCAAACAAAATATTTCAAACAATGTGAATAAATAAAATAAATGTGAACTTTTCTGATGTAATAAGAAAGCAAGTGAATTAGAATGTATTTTTCAAGTATTTTACTGCCCTAAGTTACTTGATACAGCTGCTAGCTGTTAACTTTAAGTATTATATCATGCAAATTAATATTTCTCTAATAAATAATTGTTATTTTTTATGCTGTTGGCCTATTTTATTCATTGGACTCCAATTTCAACACCTATTTCTGTTGAAATATTCACATTAGTGGATATATAGAAAAACATATGTCAGGAGTGTAACAAAATTAGGCAAAACTACATGCGTTTTTCATTTGTCATTTGTCAATAATGCAAAAATAGATCAAGCAGTTTCTATGAAATTTTCAGTGAATGAATTAGTATCGTGTATGTTTCTCCAAATGTACGTTTTATTTAGAGAAACAGAAACGTTTGTAATGAAAAATAAAAAAATTACTTCTTCAAAAATGGTGAAAATACATTAAATTGTATCTCTAAATTAAAAATATTGGTTAAAAATGACCGAACATTAATTTTTGAACTTCGTTGTAACAATAAATTAATAATGTACAATAATTTCTAGAATTACTTGTGTTGTAATCTTGCTGAGAAATAGTGTTAGTGTTGTAAAAATATAGATCAAAAACCATTAATAAAATGTCGCACAGTTTTTTCTTCTTAATTTCTTTCACAAACCGATGGTAGATTAGTAAACTTGGACTTATGTGGGTCCTTAAAATTCAATAGGACATCAATTTCCAATTACTTTAATTTTGGTCACCTATGTCACACTTTGGGGTCATTTTTTAAAACATCCCATATGGAGAATTCTGTATTTTCTCCCGGCATGCACTTATACAACGTAAACAATGGAAGCAGACTAATATGGTAATTTTAAATGAAAACTAGAAAATGTCTCAACATATAAAATGCATATCAATGTCGTTATTAATCATTCCTGGATGTAAAGACAAATGAATTGTATTCATCATCGAGTCTTCTGCAAAATAAATAAGTGTTGTCACTCGGGACTCCTTGCGCATAGATGAGTT
>MJUT01043256.1:1133-13683 GCA_002080005.1 Gigantidas platifrons
TAGAGGTATAGTATTTTGTTACTGAGTGGTCATGTATTGGTGTGTTAGAGGTATAGTACTTTGTTACAGAGTAGTCATGCATTTGTGTGTTAGAGGTATAGTATTTTGTTACTGAGTGGTCATGTATTTGTATGTTACGTGTACATTATTTTGTTACTGAGTGGTGTGATATTTGTGTGTTAGAGGTATAGTATTTTGTTACTGAGTAGTCTGGTGTTTGTGTGTTAGATGTATAGTATTTTGTTACTGAGTGGTCTGGTATTTGTGTGTTAGAGGTATAGTATTTTGTTACTGAGTGGTCAGGTATTTGTGTGTTAGAGGTATAGTATTTTATTACTTAGTGACATGTGTTTTAGAGGTATAGTATTTTGTTACTGAATGGTCATGCATTTGTATGTTAGTGGTATAGTATTTTGTTACTGAGTGATCTGGTATTTGTGTGTTAGAGGTATTGTATTTTGTTACTGAGTGGTCATGTATTTGTGTGTTAGAGGTATAGTATTTTGTTATTGAGTGATCATGTATTTGTGTGTTAGAGGTATAGTATTTTATTACTTAGTGACATGTGTGTTAGAGGTATAGTATTTTGTTACTGAATTGTCATGCATTTGTGTATTAAAGGAATAGTATTTTGTTACTGAGTGGTCGTGCATTTGTGTTAGAGGTATAGTATTTAGTTACTGAGAGGTTTATGTATTTGTGTGTTAGAAGTATAGTACTTTGTTACAGAGTGGTCATGTATTGGTGTGTTAGAGGTATACTATTTTGTTTCAGAGTGGTCAAGTATTTGCGTTACAGGTATAGTATTTTGTTACTGAGTGGTCATGTATTTGTGTATTAGAGGTATATGATTTTGTTTCTGAGTGGTCATGTATTTGTGTGTTAGGGGTATAGTATTGTGTTACTCAGTGGTCATGTATTTGTGTGTTAGAGATATAGGATTTTGTTACAGAGTAGTCATGTATTTGTGTGTTAGAGGTATAGTATTTTATTACAGAGTAATCATGTATTTGTGTGTTAGAGGTATATTATTTTATTACTTAGTGACATGTATTTGTGTGTTAGAGGTATATTATTTTATTACTGAGTGGTCATGTATTTGTGGGTTAGAGGTATAGTATTGTGTTACAGAGTAGTCAAGTATTGGTGTGTTAGAGGTATAGTATTTTGTTACTGAGTGGTCATGTTTTTATGTGTTAGAGGTGTAGTATTTTGTTACTTAGTGGACATGTATTTGTGTGTTAGAGGTATAGTATTTTGTTACTTAGTGGACATGTATTTGTGTGTTAGAAGTATAGTATTATGTTATTGAGTGGTCATGTATTTGTGTGTTAGAGGTAAATTATTTTGTTACAGAGTGGTCATGTATTTGTGTTAGAGGTATATTATTTTGCTACTCAATGGTCATGAATTTGTTTGTTAGAGGTATAGTATTTTGTTACAGAGTGATCATCTATTTGTCTGTTAGAGGTATAGTATTTTATTACTTAGTGACATGTATTTGTGTGTTAGAGGTATAGTATTTTGTTACTGAATTGTGATGTATTTGTGTATTAAAGGAATAGTATTTTGTTACTGCTTGGTCATGCATTTGTGTGTTAGCGGTATTGTATTTTGTTACTGAGTGGTCATGTATTTGTGTATTAGAGGTATAGTATTTTGTTACAGAGTTGTCATGCATTTGTGTTAGAGGTATAGTATTTGTTACTGAGAGGTCATGTATTTGTGTGTTAGAAGAATATTACTTTGTTACAGAGTGGTCATGTATTGGTGTGTTAGAGGTATACTATTTTGTTACAGAGTGGTCATGCATTTGTGTTAGAGGTATAGTATTTTGTTACTGAGAGGTTTATGTATTTGTGTGCTAGAAGTATAGTACTTTGTAACAGAGTGGTCATGTATTTGTGTGTTAGAGGTGTAGTATTTTGTTACAGAGTGGTCATGTATTTGTGTTAGAAGTATAGTACTTTGTTACAGAGTAGTCATGTATTTGTGTGTTAGAGGTATAGTATTTTGTTACTGAGTGGTCATGTATATGTGTGCTAGAGGTATAGTATTTTGCTACTGCGTGGTCATGCATTTGTGTGTTAGTGGTATTGTATTTTGTTACTGAGTGGTCATGTATTTGTGTATTAGAGGTATAGTATTTTGTTACAGAGTGGTCATGCATTTGTGTTAGAGGTATAGTATTTTGTTACTGAGTGATGATGTATTTGTGTGTTAGAGGTATAGTATTTTATTATTTAGTGACATGTGTGTTAGAGGTATAGTATTTTGTTACTGAATTGTCATGTATTTGTGTATTAAAGGAGTAGTATTTTGTTACTGCGTGGTCATGCATTTGTGTGTTAGTGGTATTGTATTTTGCTACTCAATGGTCATGAATTTGTGTGTTAGAGGTATAGTATTTTGTTACAGAGTGATCATCTATTTGTCTGTTAGAGGTATAGTATTTTATTACTTAGTGACATGTATTTGTGTGTAAGAGGTATAGTATTTTGTTACTGAGGGATCACGTATTTGTGTGTTAGAGGTATAGTGTTTTGTTACTGAGTGGTCATGTGTTTGTGTATTAGAGGTATAGTATTTTATTACTGAGTGGTCATGTATATCTGTGCTAGAGGTATAGAATTTTGTTACTGAGTGGTCATGTATTAGTGTGTTAGAGGTATAGTATTTTGTTACAGAGTGGTCATGTATTTGTGTTAGAGGTATAGTATTTTACTACTGAGAGGTCATGTATTTGATTTGTGTGTTAGAAGTATAGTACTTTGTTACAGAGTGGTCATGTATTGGTTTGTTAGAGTTATAGTATTTTGTTACTGAGAGGTCATGTATTTGTGTTTTAGAAGTGTAGTACTTTGTTACAGAGTGGTCATGTATTGGTGTGTTAGAGGTATAGTATTTTGATACAGAGTGGTCATGTATTTGCGTTAGAGGTATAGTATTTTGTTACTGAGAGGTCATGCATTTGTGTGTTAGATGTATAGTGTTTTATTACTGAGTGGTCATGTATTTGTGTATTAGAGGTATAGTATTTTATTACTGAGTGGTCATGTATATATGTGCTAGAGGTATAGTATTTTGTTACTGAGTGGTCATGTATTGGTGTGTTAGAGGTATAGTACTTTGTTACAGTGTGGTCATGTATTTGTGTTAGAGGTATAGTATTTTGCTACTCAGTGGTCACGTATTTGTGTGTTAGAGGAATAGTATTTTGTTACTGAGTGATCATGTATTTGTGTGTTAGAGGTATAGTATTTTATTATTTAGTGACATGTGTGTTAGAGGTATAGTATTTTGTTACTGAATTGTCATGTATTTGTGTATTAAAGGAATAGTATTTTGTTACTGAGGGGTCATGTATATGTGTGCTAGAGGTATAGTATTTTGTTACTGCGTGGTCATGCATTTGTGTGTTAGTGGTATTGTATTTTGTTGCTGAGTGGTCATGTATTTGTGTATTAGAGGTATAGTATTTTGTTACAGAGTGGTCATGCATTTGTGTTAGAGGTATAGTATTTTGTAACTGAGAGGTTTATGTATTTGTGTGCTAGAAGTATAGTACTTTGTTACAGAGTGGTCATCTATTTGTGTGTTAGAGGTATAGTATTTTGTTACAGAGTGGTCATGTATTTGTGTTAGAGGTATAGTATTTTGTTACTGAGAGGTCATGTATTTGATTTGTGTGTTAGAAGTATAGTACTTTGTTACAGAGTGGTCATGTATTGGTTTGTTAGAGTTATAGTATTTTGTTACTGAGAGGTCATGTATTTGTGTTTTAGAAGTGTAGTACTTTCTTACAGAGTGGTCATGTATTGGTGTGTTAGAGGTATAGTATTTTGTTACAGAGTGGTCATGTATTTGCGTTAGAGGTATAGTATTTTGTTACTGAGAGGTCATGCATTTGTGTGTTTGATGTATAGTGTTTTATTACTGAGTGGTCATGTATTTGTGTATTAGAGGTATAGTATTGTATTACTGAGTGGTCATGTTTATATGTGCTAGAGGTATAGTATTTTGTTACTGAGTGGTCATGTATTGGTGTGTTAGAGGTATAGTACTTTGTTACAGTGTGGTCATGTATTTGTGTTAGAGGTATAGTATTTTGCTACTCATTGGTCACGTATTTGTGTGTTAGAGGTATAGTATTTTGTTACTGAGTGATCATGTATTTGTGTGTTAGAGGTATAGTATTTTATTATTTAGTGACATGTGTGTTAGAGGTATAGTATTTTGTTACTGAATTGTCATGTATTTTTGTATTAAAGGAATAGTATTTTGTTACTGAGTGGTCATGTATATGTGTGCTAGAGGTATAGTATTTTGTTACTGCGTGGTCATGCATTTGTGTGTTAGTGGTATTGTATTTTGTTACTGAGTGGTCATGTATTTGTGTATTAGAGGTATAGTATTTTGTTACAGAGTGGTCATGCATTTGTGTTAGAGGTATAGTATTTTCCTACTGAGAGGTTTATGTATTTGTGTCTTAGAAGTATAGTACTTTGTTACAGAGTGGTCATGTATTGGTGTGTTAGAGGTATACTATTTCGTTTCAGAGTGGTCAAGTATTTGCGTTACAGGTATAGTATTTTGTTACTGAGTGGTCATGTATTTGTGTATTAGAGGTATAGTATTTTGTTACAGAGTGGTCATGCATTTGTGTTACAGGTATAGTATTTTGTTACTGAGAGGTTTATGTATTTGTGTGCTAGAAGTATAGTACTTTGTTACAGAGTGGTCATGTATTTGTGTGTTAGAGGTGTAGTATTTTGTTACAGAGTGGTCATGTATTTGTGTTAGAAGTATAGTACTTTGTTACAGAGTAGTCATGTATTTGTGTGTTAGAGGTATAGTATTTTGTTACTGAGTGGTCAGGTATATGTGTATTAGAGGTATATTATTTTGTTACTGAGTAGTCATGTATTTGTGTGTTAGGGGTATAGTATTGTGTTACTCAGTGGTCATGTATTTGTGTGTTAGAGATATAGTATTTTGTTACAGAGTAGTCATGTATTTGTGTGTTAGAGGTATAGTATTTTTATTACAGAGTGTTCATGTATTTGTGTGTTAGAGGTATATTATTGTATTACTTAGTGACATGTATTTGTGTGTTAGAGGTATATTATTTTATTACTGAGTGGTCATGTATTTGTGGGTTAGAGGTATAGTATTGTGTTACAGAGTAGTCAAGTATTGGTGTGTTAGAGGTATATTATTTTGTTACTGAGTGGTCATGTATTTGTGTGTTAGAGGTATAGTATTTGTTACAGAGTTGTCATGTTTTTATGTGTTAGAGGTGTAGTATTTTGTTACTTAGTGGACATGTATTTGTGTGTTAGAGGTATAGTATTTTGTTACTTAGTGTATTTTGTTACTTAGTGGTCATGTATTTGTGTGTTAGAGGTATAGTATTTTGTTACTTAGTGGACATGTATTTGTGTGTTAGAAGTATAGTATTATGTTATTGAGTGGTCATGTATTTGTGTTAGAGGTATATTATTTTGCTACTCAATGGTCATGAATTTGTGTGTTAGAGGTATAGTATTTTGTTACAGAGTGATCATCTATTTGTCTGTTAGAGGTATAGTATTTTATTACTTATTGACATGCATTTGTGTGTAAGAGGTATAGTATTTTGTTACTGAGGGATCATGTATTTGTGTTAGAGGTATAGTATTTTGTTACTGAGAGGTCATGTATTTGATTTGTGTGTTAGAAATATAGTACTTTGTTACAGAGTGTTCATGTATTGGTTTGTTAGAGGTATAGTATTTTGTTACTGAGAGGTCATGTATTTGTGTGTTAGAAGTGTAGTACTTTGTTACAGAGTGGTCATGTATTGGTGTGTTAGAGGTATAGTATTTTGTTACAGAGTGGTCATGTATTTGCGTTAGGGGTATAGTATTTTGTTACTGAGAGGTCATGTATTTGTGTGTTAGATGTATAGTGTTTTATTACTGAGTGGTCATGTATTTGTGTATTAGAGGTATAGTATTTTATTACTGAGTGGTCATGTATATATGTGCTAGAGGTATAGTATTTTGTTACTGAGTGGTCATGTATTGGTGTGTTAGAGGTATAGTATTTTGTTACAGTGTGGTCATGTATTTGTGTTAGAGGTATAGTATTTTGCTACTCAGTGGTCACGTATTTGTGTGTTAGAGGTATAGTATTTTGTTACAGAGTGGTCATCTGTTTGTGTGTTAGAGGTATAGTATTTTATTACTTAGTGACATGTATTTGTGTGTTAGAGGTATAGTATTTTGTTAATGAGAGATCATGTATTTGTGTGTTAGAGGTATAGTATTTTATTATTTAGTGACATGTGTGTTAGAGGTATAGTATTTTGTTACTGAGTGGTCATGTATTTGTTTGTTAGGGGTATAGTATTGTGTTACTCAGTGGTCATGTATTTGTGTGTTAGAGATATAGTATTTTGTTACAGAGTAGTCATGTATTTGTGTGTTAGAGGTATAGTATTTTATTACAGAGTGTTCATGTATTTGTGTGTTAGAGGTATATTATTTTATTACTTAGTGACATGTATTTGTGTGTTAGAGGTATATTATTTTATTACTGAGTGGTCATGTATTTGTGGGTTAGAGGTATAGTATTGTGTTACAGAGTAGTCAAGTATTGGTGTGTTAGAGGTATAGTATTTTGTTACTGAGTGGTTATGTATTTGTGTGTTACATGTACACTATTTTGTTACTGAGTGGTCTGGTATTTGTGTGTTAGAGGTATAGTATTTGTTACAGAGTTGTCATGTTTTTATGTGTTAGAGGTGTAGTATTTTGTTACTTAGTGGACATGTATTTGTGTGTTAGAGGTATAGTATTTTGTTACTTAGTGGTCATGTATTTGTGTGTTAGAGGTATAGTATTTTGTTACTTAGTGGACATGTATTTGTGTGTTAGAGGTAAAGTATTTAGTTACTTAGTGGACATGTATTTCTGTGTTAGAAGTATAGTATTATGTTATTGAGTGGTCATGTATTTGTGTGTTAGAGGTATAGTATTTTGTTACGGAGTGGTCATGTATTTGTGTTAGAGGTATATTATTTTGCTACTCAATGGTCATGAAGTTGTGTGTTAGAGGTATAGTATTTTGTTACAGAGTGATCATCTATTTGTGTGTTAGAGGTATAGTATTTTATTACTTAGTGACATGTATTTGTGTGTAAGAGGTATAGTATTTTGTTACTGAGGGATCATGTATTTGTGTGTTAGAGGTATAGTGTTTTGTTACTGAGTGGTCATGTATTAGTGTGTTAGAGGTATAGTATTTTGTTACAGAGTGGTCATGTATTTGTGTTAGAGGTATAGTATTTTGTTACTGATAGGTCATGTATTTGATTTGTGTGTTAGAAGTATAGTACTTTGTTACAGAGTGGTCATGTATTGGTTTGTTAGAGGTATAGTATTTTGTTACTGAGAGGTCATGTATTTGTGTGTTAGAAGTGTAGTACTTTGTTACAGGGTGGTCATGTATTGGTGTGTTAGAGGTAGAGTATTTTGTTACAGAGTGGTCATGTATTTGCGTTAGAGGTATAGTATTTTGTTACTGAGAGGTCATGTATTTGTGTGTTAGATGTATAGTGTTTTATTACTGAGTGGTCATGTATTTGTGTATTAGAGGTATAGTATTTTATTACTGAGTGGTCATGTATATATGTGCTAGAGGTATAGTATTTTGTTACTGAGTGGTCATGTATTGGTGTGTTAGAGGTATAGTATTTTGTTACAGTGTGGTCATGTATTTGTGTTAGAGGTATTGTATTTTGCTACTCAGTGGTCACGTATTTGTGTGTTAGAGGTATAGTATTTTGTTTCTGACAGGTCATGTATTTGTGTGTTAGAAGTATAGTACTTTGTTAGAGAGTGGTCATGTATTTGCGTTAGAGGTATAGTATTTTGTTACTGAGAGGTCATGTATTTGTTTGTTAGATGTATAGTGTTTTGTTACTGAGTGGTCATGTATTTGTGTATTAGAGGTATATTATTTTATTACTGAGTAGTCATGTATATGTGTGCTAGAGGTATAGTATTTTGTTACTGCGTGGTCATGCATTTGTGTGTTAGTGGTATAGTATTTTGTTACTGAGTGGTCTGGTATTTGTGTGTTAGAGGTATAGTATTTTGTTACTGAGTGGTCATGTATTTGTGTGTTAGAGGTATAGTATTTTGTTACTGAGTGATCATGTATTTGTGTGTTAGAGGTATAGTATTTTATTACTTAGTGACATGTGTGTTAGAGGTATAGTATTTTGTTACTGAATTGTCATGTATTTGTGTATTAAAGGAATAGTATTTTGTTACTGAGTGGTCATGTATATGTGTGCTAGAGGTATAGTATTTTGTTACTGCGTGGTCATGCATTTGTGTGTTAGTGGTATTGTATTTTGTTACTGAGTGGTCATGTATTTGTGTATTAGAGGTATAGTATTTTGTTACAGAGTGGTAATGCATTTGTGTTAGAGGTATAGTATTTTGTTACAGAGAGGTTTATGTATTTGTGTGTTAGAAGTATAGTACTTTGTTACAGAGTGGTCATGTATTGGTGTGTTAGAGGTATACTATTTTGTTTCAGAGTGGTCAAGTATTTGCGTTACAGGTATAGTATTTTGTTACTGAGTGGTCATGTATTTGTGTATTAGAGGTATAGTATTTTGTTACAGAGTGGTCATGCATTTGTGTTAGAGGTATAGTATTTTGTTACTGAGAGGTTTATGTATTTGTGTGTTAGAAGTATAGTACTTTGTTACAGAGTGGTCATGTCTTTGTGTGTTAGAGGTGTAGTATTTTGTTACAGAGTGGTCATGTATTTGTGTTAGAAGTATAGTACTTTGTTACAGAGTAGTCATGTATTTGTGTGTTAGAGGTATAGTATTTTATTACTGAGTGGTCATGTATTTGTGTGTTATGGGTATAGTATTGTGTTACTCAGTGGTCATGTATTTGTGTGTTAGAGATATAGTATTTTGTTACAGAGTAGTCATGTATTTGTGTGTTAGAGGTATAGTATTTTATTACTTAGTGACATGTGTGTTAGAGGTATAGTATTTTGTTACTGAATTGTCATGTATTTGTGTATTAAAGGAATATTATTTTGTTACTGAGTGGTCATGTATATTTGTGCTAGAGGTGTAGTATTTTGTTACTGCGTGGTCATGCATTTGTGCATTAGAGGTATAGTATTTTGTTACAGAGTGGGCATGCATTTGTGTTAGAGGTATAGTATTTTGTTACTGAGAGGTTTATTTATTTGTGTGTTAGAAGTATAGTACTTTGTTACAGAGTGGTCATGTATTGGTGTGTTAGAGGTATACTTTTTTGTTTCAGAGTGATCAAGTATTTGCGTTACAGGTATAGTATTTTGTTACTGAGAGGTCATGTATTTGTGTGTTAGATGTATACTATTTTGTTACTGAGTTGTCATGTATTTGTGTATTAGAAGTATAATATTTTATTACTGAGTGGTCATATATATGTGTGCTAGAGGTATTATATTTTGTTACTGAGTGGTCATGTATTTGTGTATTAGAAGTATAATATTTTATTACTGAGTGGTCATGTATATGTGTGTTAGAGGTATAGTATTTTGCTACAGAGTTGTCATGTATTTGTGTTAGTGGTATCAATTTTGCATCTTTCTACATTTTTTTCTATTCTGATTTTGGAGCTGTTCCGACATTGTGGTATTGTTTATCATTTGATCACATTCGGGAATTTGATTTATTAATTTGTTTTTATAGTGTATATCATTATTTATATAATATATTATGAAAGGAACGTTTAAATAGTGACGGTCATCAATTCCTCCAATATGAATAAAAGGAACAGCCTGTTTATGACCCCTCAGATGTTGTTGTTAAATCTGTCAGATAAGGGCTCCATAGACGACAAGAAATTACATCTCTGCCAAGACAAATATGCATAGCATCGAGTGAAGGCTTGTCTTAACTTGGAATTTTGCATCATTTAAACCAGACATAGTTGTCTTCATCCTCAAAATATTTTAATATATTCTTTTGATCACATTACAAAAAAGGGGGCCATGACATATCATCTCCAGCGCTTCATTTCTCTAAAATAAACAATGTCTGAACGCGAGAATGGTTTTAAAATGAATAAATACATGAAAACCATTACTATTAATATAACCAAACTGTATGACAAAGATGATATGTTGTGACAACCCTACCCCTTTTTTCGTAATGAGATCAAGCGAATATTTTCATTGGTTGTCCTCTCCTTATAAAATATCTTAAAGATGAAACTAAATCTGTCTGGTTTGAATAATGCCTAATTCCAAGTTAAGATACGCCTTCAGTTGATTATATGCATCTTTATCTTTGCCGAGATGAAGTTTCTTGTCGCATATAGATGTTGCCATTAAAACGTGGATTCAGCCATTACCTGGCCCATCTAACAACAACAAAATCCGAGGTTTCACGAGTACCATACTACAAAACGAACTATGTGGCAGGGCTAAGCCGGTTAAAGGGTTCCCAACCATCCTGTCTTGATAATTGGATCTCCAACGTCAACCACATATATTAACAAACAATAAAAAACCTACATAGATTCGCTTCCACGCAAACACACAACCTACTATCACAAAATAGATGTGATAACATAAACATGGACATTAAAGGGGGGCAATGAGTGCTTGTAGTTAACTAACTACTAGTTAGGAAGTTAGAATATGTTGGTTATATAGACAGTAAATTAGAACATAATCTCCTCTCCTCGACCAATCAGAAGCTTGGATTTTTTACTCTTATTTTTATAAAACATGGTTTTTTATGTTTGACTGGATTTGCATTGTTCTCTTATTAGGAATAGAATGACTCAATAAAGTTCACACTAAATCTGATTAGAGAACAATGAAAATCTTCCTGGATTACAATAAATTATCAAATATAGAAAACAATTTTCTGTAAAAATTGAAATAAAATAATTAAAAAAAAAAATAATAGAGCAAAAAAAGCTAAAAATATAACTGAAATTTCACATTTTCAATATATCGATATCGTTTATGGAAAACATGCATCTTTTCTTGGTACAAAAATAAAATAGATATATGACAGTAATGGAACAAAATGTAAACGGTTGATTTCAAACATAAATTTAATAGCTATTTATATTTAGTATACACTTTGTTTTGGAATTCGGACACTAATCCGTTTTTCAAATTCTGTGGTAGACACATCATCTGCAAATCTATTATTACTACTATTTATGGGTTTGTTACTGAAAATTAGTTGCTGAGTCTGAATTAAATCTAAATCTCCTAAATGCCAATCTTGGTTTTCTTCAGAAAAAAAGATTAAAGCAAGGAACATGTCCATCCATCTTTCTAACTATGACCTATAGGTAATTACTAGTATGGGGTGAGCATTTTTAACACATGGTTCACTTATTTAAGAAACAGTCTTAATCATGATCACATTAAAAAGAAAAGTCTTAAGGGTACATTTTCATTTTAAGTGAATACATTTTTCACTGTAGAGATACTGAAAGTTCATTATTTGACTTAATTATTGCTAATTATTATTTCTTTTATTTTTCTCGGATATGTGATTGTGTTCTAAATTGGTCAAACACTAGTTTTCCATGTTTTGTTTAACCTATACATAACACGATCATTGACTGCTCTAAGTTAACTGACTACTAGTTAGGAAGGTATAATCTGTTGATGAAAGATCATTACTCTTTAGACAAATATTATAAGTGATACTTTTTACAGATTTTTTTATCAATTAGTTATGAACATATAATGAAATTAATGATATTCTTAGGAGATCAGAATATGTAGCTCATTGGAATCAACCGCATCGGTGGTGTAGTGGTTAGCGTGCTCGCTTCGCGTGTGATAGATCGTGGGTTCGAGCCCCGGTAGGGTCAAACTAAAGACAATAAAATTGTTTTTTGCTGCTTCTCCACTAAGCACAAAGCATTACGGAGAAATAGCAAAGACTGGTTGCCCTTCAATCAGGATAATGTGTCTGAGTGGAGCGACATGTCTATTCGCGGACTGTTGTTTCAGTGAACTAGCACTATAAAAATCCAACCCAGCGTGTTGGTCTAGTACAAAGCGGACCTCATCATCATCATCATCATCTCATTGATATTTAACTTGTTCTCGCCATGATATAGCTGACAAATTGCTGAATTGGCGTTGAACAACAATCAGTCACTCATTGGAATCATATATTAAAACAAATAGTAATGTTATACGGAATGAATCATACATGTACTAATTAGATTTAATTGTTGTGTTTATCTTTAATAAACAACCAGTATGTGCATTTATCTTAAATAAACAACCAGTATGTGCATGTATCTTAAATAAACAACCAGTAAGAGCATTTATCTTAAATAAACAACCAGCATGTGCATTTATCTTAAATAAACAACCAGTAAGTGCAGTTATCTTAAATAAACAACCAGTAAGTGCATTTACCTTAAATAAACAACCAGAAAATATATTAATATTAACTAAACAACCAGAATGTATTTATCTTAAATAAACAACCAATATA
>MJUT01043259.1:0-13769 GCA_002080005.1 Gigantidas platifrons
AGTTTCACAACTTAGAAACGTCTTCTCCAATACATACATGAAAAAATACAAAATTAACTTATATAATATTATATACATATTTCATAATAAGTAAAGACATGAAAAAAACAAAAACAAAAACAAACAAAAACTGAAAATGTTAAGCATCATGCAAATGGATTATCCAAGCTAAAGTATACTTAATCGAACACGCCATTATATTTTAATGACACGAACACACCGAACATTCAATTGGGATTTAACTTTCTAATGGATTTATAATTAAATTGGGTGCTTAATAAAGGTAGTTAGAATGTGATAATTTAGGGAGGACACATTCTTCTATTGACATGTTTGGGTTACTGGTGTTTATCAGATTTATCTAGAAACGTTTGAGGTGAGTATCCAGGTACAAACACATGTTTGTCATGTTTTACATGTGGTTAGGCTTTATGGTCATAAAATTTTCAAGAATGATTTTTTAACTAATGCATATACCGGTACTCCAAAATCATTCAATCAGAACACTGTATACAGTACTCTGATTGGTCGTTTGTCAAGTACAAATACAAAAATCGTACTTGAAAGTTTTACAACCATAAGGACTGAAGTCAACTTTATCTACATGTACATTTTAAACCTAACAGTCTTTTATTTACCTGTGTGACCTATATTTTTGTATATTCTGAATCCACTTGAAAATGCTTCTTTGACATTTCAAATGATATTTGTAAATATTTGCACCAATCGTAAATGAAATGCATTGTTGAGAATTGATCAGGAGGCAATCCCTCCAGAAATGTCTTAACAATAAAACAGCAATTACAAATTTTCTTTTACAAGCCAATCAATTCCTTTCTTAGATTGTTCTTGCATTGTTTATACATAGAATAGTGAGTGGGTGATTGTTGTCTAATGCCAAGTCAGTAATTTTTGTTCTATATTATGGAGAGAACAAGTTACATTTTGATGAGATGATGTCCACTTTGTACTATTCCAACCTGCGGAGATGAATTTTTACAGTGCTAGATCACTGAAACAACAGTATGAGGGTAGACATGCTGCTCCACGTGAACACATTAACCTGATTACAAGTTAACCAGTATTTGCTCTTACTCATTAATGCTGCATGCTGAGCGGAGAAGCAACAAATACCAATTTTATAGTCTTTGGGTTGACCTGGCCTGGCCTCTACCTCCATGATCTACACACTTAGGGTGAGCATACTAACCATTATACCACTGATGCAGTTTTATATGTCAAAGAGCTTGTAGATATAGGTCAATCAGTCTTAAGTTTATAACTGGATATATTTTATTTTAACCTACTTTTCTCCACCCACAATAGTTCACTATCCTCCTCCTTTCCACTATCATCTGAATCTGAACTTTCTGTTGAATATTTTCTTTTTCTTTTTTTCTTTTTACTCTTTTTCTTAGATTTCTTTGACTTTTTGCTACTAAAAAAGAGAAAATAATAACATCTATGAAAACCGTATGAAAGATATAGAGGAAATCTGTCGACATACTAGTGGAAGCTCTCAGCACAATCAATTCAAATAAAAACCGCATCAAAATTGGATTAAAAATAAAATTTCTAAATACGTACCTTCCAAATATACATAATTTTCAGAATTTGGGTTCTTTTAGGTCCCTTTTCGAAATAAAAAAAAACTTTTTGCACCTTAGGGCATGTTGTTTGGAAACAGGTAGGGCTACAATACACCAAATCTTATTAGTCTTATTTGTTTATTCCTACATCTACTTTCATTTTTGACTTTTCTGGAGTTCAAAGACTTACTTATTTCATTGTTTTTTTTTCCTTTTTGTTTTCTACCTCTACTTTTCTTACCTTTTCTTGTGTTTTCTACTTTTACTTTTCTTTTTCTTTGACTTTTTGTGTTTCTTCCTATTATCTTCTGAAACATGACAAACCACATTTAAAATCAACCAACATACATGTATTTGATATTTCATTAGACAAGGGGGTTCTATGGCACAATTATATGGTAGTTGAAGTAATATACCCATGATCGTCCACACAGCTTCAATCTGACAATGTTGTAGTCAATGATTATCTAGTCTGTATTACTGAAATTACACCTTCCATGTCGCAAAATAATTGATTTGAACGTTTGCAGTTTCAAATGTGGAAATATAAATGTTGATTAATAAGGTCACACAAAGAAACAGGCGGGGCGGGGCTTACACAACATAACTACCAATTGAATTTTTTTTTTTCATAAAAGCATCAGAAAAGACTGTCTATTTTCATTGGTCAGTATTGTTGTTTATTACATACTCATATAGATATTTTGAATTTGATTAGTCTAAAAAACGTCACATGACATTTGACAATCCACATTCCGTTCGATCAACCGCTGGATGTTACGGTCGCATGGTTATATCAATCTTACGCGAAAAAACCTGCATGTGACATGACTAGCAGAATTTACTGAATATGTGTCATCACTTGGTACATTGTATCTGTTGTCAGATTTGAACTAGACCAAATAATTATAACACTGTGTAGAATATTCAATGTAATAAAATAATTATTAACCTTTTAAGAGTGCGATATGACGGATTGTCTCCACTCGAAAGCTAATACCACCCTCGGGTGCCATAATCTTTCTCTGGGAGACAATCCGTCATATCACACTCTTACAAAGTTGATAATTGTATAGTCTACCCCGTCTGTCGCTTTGTGTGGCCTCTTTGATCGATAATCTCTATATCAGCAAATACAGCAAATCAATTATGCTGCAACATAAAAGGAATTTTACAGCAGGATTTTTGTAGTTTTAGCACAATGAAATTACAGTCCACAGTAAGACATGTGACACATTATCCTGACTCTGAGCCATATCAGTCTCTTACTCCTTAATGCTGGGTGATTAGTAGAGAAGCAGCAAACAGCAATTTTATTGTCCTTGGTTTCACCTGACTACGGATCTAACCAAGAATCTAATGTACCCAAGGAGAGCATAAAAGACTTACCATTGCAACAACGATGTGGTATACTGCTAAAATACTTGGGCTTTTAAAGATTTCTTTATCATAATGCATACACAATTATCATAATCAATTTTATGCAGAAATAAAAATTAATCATACGGTTATTAACTAAAGACTCAGTGGGCTGAGCCTGTGTTGCTCACCTTTCATTCTGCTTTGAGGAAACTTAATACAGAACCTTCCATAGGTAGTTCCCACCAAATATCGGTTCATTTTGGCAAAGCAGTTTCAGATAAGAAGATTTTTAGAAATTGACCAATTTAAAACAGGAATTGCCTGTGGCAGCCATGTTTGTAAATGGATCAAAATGAAATGTGTAATCTCTATAGAGGATCTTCCATAGATGCTTCTTACCAAGTTTCATATCATTTGGCCAAGTGGCTTCAGAGGAAAAGCTGTTTTAGAAATTAACCAATAAGAAACAAGACTTGCCTGTGGCAGCCATATTTGTTAATTGATAGGGATGAAATGAGTAATCTTTATAGAGGACCTACATAGATGCATCCTACCAAGTTACGGTTCATTTGGCCAAGCGGTATCAGAGAAGATTTTAAAAAATAGGCCAATCAGAAACAAGAATTGCCTGTGGCCGCCATGTTTGTTAAGGGATCGGAACGAAATGAGCAATGACAACAGAGGACTTTCCATAGATGCTCCTACAAAGTTTCAGTACATTTGGCCAAACGGTTACAGAGGGGAAGAATCTAAACAATCAGCCAATCAGAAACAAGAATCGCAAGTGGTGGCCATGTTTGTTAACGGATTGGGACAGAATGAACAATCTTTATAGTCTTTATAGAGGACCTTCCATAGATACTTCCTACCAAGTTTCGGATCACTTGGCCAAGCGGTTTCAGAGGAGAAGATTTTAAAAAATAGGCCAATCAGAAACAAGAATTGTCTTTGGTGGCCATGCTTGTTAACGGATCGGAACAAAATGAGCAATCGCAACAGAGGACTTTCCATAGATGCTTCCTCCTAAGTTTCGGTACATTTGGCCACACGGTTTCAGAGGAGAAGAATTTTTAAAATCAGCCAATCAGAAACAAGAATTGCTGGTGGTAGCCATGTTTGTTAATGGATCAGAATGGAATGAACAATCTTTATAGAGAACCTTCCATAGATGTTTCCTACCAAGTTTCGGATCATTTGGCAAAGTGGTTTCAGAGGAGAAGATTTTTATAAATTGATCAATCAGAAATAAGAATTGCCTGTGTTGGCCATGCTTGTTAATGGATCGGAACAAAATGAGCACTCTTTATAGAGGACTGCTGATAGATGTTTCCTACCAAGTTTCGGTTCTTTTGGCCAAACGGTTTCAGAAGAGAAGAGTTTTTAAAATCAGCCATTCAGAAACAAGAGTCGCCTGTGGCAGCCATGTTTGTTAACGGATCAGGATGAAATGAGCAATCATTATAGAGGACCTTCCATAGATGGTTCCTACCAAGTTTCAGTTTATTTGGCTGAGCGGTTTTAGATGCATATTTATCTGTAATTCAATTCAGAGGTAACTGCATTTTACAAATATCTATATTTAACCCCCCTCCCAGAGGGTGTGCCGGGGGTAGAATAGGCACTGGGTTTCTCCATCCTAGAGGCACTAGTCCTCTAAAAGGGGCCAACCCCGCGGGAACCCCGGGGTATAGAAATGGGACCGAGAGCTTCTTTGGCTTGAAGGGGCATCCGTCGGTTGTCCGGGATGTATAAATTGACAACCAACCCGTCCTTCGGATGAGACGTAAATAAAACTGAGGTCCCGTGTTGAGAGATTGCCACCCTCTTCGCACGTTAAAGAACCCAGTGTAACAGCTCATTATGAGTATTATGCTCATGATCGAGTGGTTCATAGGAGACCTGTTGCACTGGCAAAATTATCCGTCCCTACCCATCACATTTCCTTTTTTCGAGTCCCGTGGCGTTTAAATTATTCTCGTCCTGAATATAGCTGAAAAATTGCTTGCTGGACGTTAAACATCAATCAATCAATCAATCTATATTTAAATTAGAGTTATCTCCTTTTTCCCAGAAAAAGCATATTTTTTATAAATCAATCAAACAGAAACAAGAATTGTCTGTGGCGGCCATGTTTGTTAACAGATCGGGATGAAATTAGCAATCTTTATAGAGGACCTTCCATAAATGCTTCCTACCAAGTTTCGGCTCAATTGGCCAAGTGGTTTCAGAGGAGAAGATTTTTTAAAATAGGCTAATCAGAAACAAGAATTGCCTGTGGTGGCCATGTTTGTTAATGGATCGGAGCGAAATGAGCAATCTTTATAGAGGACCTTCCATAGATGCTTTCTACCAAGTTTCAATTCATTTGGCTGTGGGGTTTCAGAGGAACAGATTAAAATGTGAAAAGTTAACGGACAACGGACGCCAAGTGATGGCAAAAGCTCACATTGCCTTTGGCAAGGTGAGCTAAAAATCAATCTGCATATGGACATGTATTTTCAAGTCAAATTTATCTTAACACAGAGAATATACAATGCATAATTGAAATGGTGGATTTTGTGATTTATGCATATCTATTCTTGTATTTCATTAAGCATGAAAAGTTAACGCATATAGTCACACTAGGTAAAAAATCAACTACCAATGAATCAATTAATAAGAGTGAATGATTGTTGTTTAACACCAACTCAACAATTTTTCAGCTATATCATGGCAAGTTAATTTTCAATGAGATGATGATGAGTTGTGCTTTGTACTAGACCAACAAGCATAGTTGGATTTTTATAGTGTTAGCTCACTGAAACAATAGTGCGTGGATAGACATGTTGCCCCACTCAAACATATGATCCTCATTACAAGCCAACTAGACTTTGCTCTTTCTCCTTAATGCTTGTGTGCTTAGCGGAGAAGCAACAAATACCAATTTCATAGTCTTTGGTTTGACCCGATCAGGACTCGAACCCACGATCTACCGCACTTGAGTCGAGTGGTTTAATTACTAATAAAAATGAATACAAACCTGATGATGACTCAGATGCTGACCCCGATGAACCTTCTTCATCTGATGATTCTGATCTGTAATACAATTTATATCAATATTATAAACAGAGATGATTCTGGGAAGAAAATAAAATAACTGAAAATCAATGAAAAATAACTGAAACCATCTACACCCCTTTTAAAATCTCCATTTTTGACTTGTTCATGTACGGCAACATCCGGAATTTATTTTTCAGAGAAAAATAGCTGAAATCAGTTAAATAACTGAAAATAACCTCCTTGTATAATTTAAAAAATGTACTTGTACTAAATACAATATTACTCTGGATTAATTGAAGGGATTTAAAATTTTGTTTCTGCAAGTTAACAAATAATTATTGTTACCTAAGGTGCAAAAAGGCCCATCGACTATGTTTACATATTTTATAAAAATTCAACTTTTTATGAAATCAACAGTACATTTGGGAAACAGACTAACAATACAAGCCTTAGATATGTTTCTGAATTCTTAGTTCTATCATATATTATGATATCCATTCATATTTACAAATAATATATATATTTAAATTAAACAACGGTGCATCTTACCGGTACTTACTCAGAGTGCAAGGCATGTTCAGGAGAGTTCCCCCAACATTCAGGTGCACCTCCATCTCCTATCTTTTCTCTTTCATATCTTCTCCTAAAATAAAATGCCAGCTAAAATATAAATATCTTAACAAGATGTTGCACGCTACGTCGTGCTAAGAATACCCCCACTCGTTCATTTGTAAGTCACACGGTAAACAGGAAGTAGATGTGCAGTAAATCTGGAAAGGGGAGACATGGTACAAGTCACCATGCCAAAGCCACATATCAAATATAAAATAATTTCTTCCAGTAGAAGCTGAGATATCTGTTACGAAAGTTTTCATTACGGCAAACATGAAAAATTCTAAGTCGTGCGGTAAACAGGAAGTAGATGTTCGGTAAACCTGGAAAGGGGAGACACAGTACAAGTCACCATGCTAAAGCCATATATCAAATATAAAATCATTTCTTCCAGTAGAAGCTGAGATAACTGTTACGAAAGTTTTCATTACGGCAAACATGAAAAATTCTAAGTCGTGCGGTAAACAGGAAGTAGATGTGCGGTAAACCTGGAAAGGGGAGACACAGTACAAGTCACCATGCCAAAGCCATATATCAAATATAAATTCATTTCTTCCAGTAGAAGCTGAGATAACTGTTACGAAAGTTTTCATTATGGCAAACATGAAAAATTCTAAGTCGCACTGTAAACAGGAAGTAGATGTGCGGTAAATCTGGAAAGGGGAAGACACGGTACAATTCATCATGCAAAAGCCATCTATCAAATATAAAATCATTTCTTCCTGTAGAAGCTGAGATATCTGTTACGAAAGTGTGAACGGACGGACAAACAAGGTGATTGCAATATAGCCCCCTCTCTAAGAGTGGGGGTATAATAATACACACTGTTTTTGTTTTCTTCAAGTCTTGTAAAATCATTATCAACTTGTCCTCTTCTTACTTTTAATTATTGCATTTTGTTTTTTTTTATTTTAATTTACATTTACAATGTTAACAATTAAACATACAAGATTGACACAATGTTTGAAAATAAAATGAAAAACAATAGTAAACCAAGGGAGATAACACATCACAGTTTCTTTTATTATCTCCCTTATCCAATAGCTAAGTCCAAGTTGAAAAAAGGAGATACATTTTGTAATTGACCAGAAACTGATTGAAGACTTAAAACAATGTAAATATTAACAATAAAAAAAACGCTTAGGTAACAAGTCCCAACTTTGTTGATTTAGTTAAGTATATACTTCATGAATGGTGCTTAATTTATATAAAAAATATTTATCACACACTATTTTTCATATTGAGATTTATCTAATAATAAAAAAACATTCTAAAACTACTTGTACTCGTAATATCACATTTCATACATTATTGTGAATTGACCACTATACAATGTACTTCATATTCACTATCAGGGTTCTGGACCATTTCCATAAGCCCAACACTAATGATGTTAGTTAAAACTCAGACATCATCCAATTGTATTCCCGCATAATTTGATAAATTCTGTATGCAGCAATTTACAATTTAGCATTACTTAATTAACTTAAATGGTATCCCAATCAAGTTACCAAATTAACAAAACTAAAGTAGTATCTGGACCTGCATCAATGCACAACACATGTATACCATATTTTAACTGTCACATTTCAGTACAAATGAAAACAGTTCCTACACATGCACTAGCTCCTGGCGATGCAAGTAAAAATATTGATAGTCTGACTCATAGAGAATGTGTGACATGATAAAGAATATGACTACATACCTGTCAAAGAAATCAGGAACTTTCATTTTGTTATTTGTATGTCCTTGCTGCTGCTGATGGTGAGGATGATACCCGTGGTGAGAAGAATACCCATTTTCTCTGTGATAATCATGCGATCCTGGCTTTGTCAAATGATGATGTTTTGGTGACCTACTTCGAGACCGTGTGATTTGTTTCAACGGTGAGCGAGATCTTGACCGCCTATTATCATGATACCGTGTGTCATCTCTGTGAGAATATTTATAACTTCTTTCTTTTTCCCGTGAATTACTTCTTCTATTTGATTTTTGTACATATCTGTCATCATCAGGACTAGAAGATCTGCTACGAACCATTAGGCCACTTATGGTGCTTTTATGTATCCTGTAAAATTCATGATATTAGAAATAAATTGACATCATGATACATGCAAAAATAAGAATTACACTTTGCTAAACTGCAAGACAGAGAATAAATGGATTTTAGAGACAGACTTACTTTCTTTTATCCTTTATTAATAATCTGACATATTGACTGGTTGTGCTTTTCAAAGACCATTTCTTCTAATCTCGTTGAGATTTGACTTATGAGTTATGCAGAAATTTTCTTAATGGATATTATATCAGAATCATCCATAACCTCTGACCTATGAACCAATCAAAATAACATGAGATTTTATCATGAGAAGCAAATCATTGAAAACATGTGACCGTCGAAAATAGGTGATGTTTCGATACATGTACAGTGTATGGTATAATTGAAAGTCTTATAAAAAAAACGCTATGACTACCCTATCTATAGTCGCTTCTTTGGTTGCACATGCTCTAAATAAATGTGGATATCATCAACATGCTCGAGTTTTGGATGGACAACATATTTGTTATGTTTGGTGGACATGTTTTTCAACAGACAGTCGGCATACCTATAGGTACAAACTGACTTTTTAACTGTGCTCCTCTTCTTGCCGACTTGTTCCTTCATTCATATGAGGCAGATGTCATACAGGGGCTTCTCAAGAAAAACGAACAGAAGCTTGACCTATGCCTCAAAATTGACAGTGAGGGGCGGTTAAGAACGATACTTTACGACAAAAGAGATGATTTCAATTTTCCCATTGTGAACTTTCCATTTATATGTAGCAACATTCCAGCAGCACCTGCATATGGGTATATATCTCTCAGTTGTTTATTGATTTATGAGTTTTGAATTTCCCTTTGGAAGATTGCTCTGTGTTCTGTAATTTTGTTATTACCCTTATTTGTTACGATATTCCAGAGCTTGTGGCTCCTATAAGGATTTCCTGGATAGAGGGTTTCTGCTATCAAGGAAGCTACTGAACCAAGGGTTCCTCTTGGTTAAATTGAAGTTATCACTTCGAAAGTTTTATGGTCGCCACCATGACTTGGTTGACCGTTATGGAATACATTTTGTATCTGTGTCATAAACGACAACGGATATGTTCCACTTGTCGTAAACACTTCCCGGTCCTTTCTTCATTCATGACTTATTACCGGGTTTGTAACTAGATTAATACGATGGGTGCCACTAGTAGAGCAGGAACTGCTTACCCTTCCGGAGCCCCCGAGTTTTAGTGGGGTTCATGTTACTCGATCTTTAGTTTTATGTGTATGCTTTGTAGATCGTTGTTTGTCTTTTTGTATTCTTTCTTTTGGCCATGGTGTTGTCTAGTTGTTCTTCTTCAATATATGGATTATGATTACACCTTTGGTATCTTCAAACTCTTCTATAATATGTGTTACAATTATTTAACATTGCAATACAGAATAACACTTCAACATCTAAACACCACACTTTTATATACAATGTAGTTTTAACCTAAAATGTATAGACTTTACTTTTGTTTTAGTATATAAAACTAAAAGCCAAAGAAAAAAGGAAATAACTTGTGAATTTAGTAGGCTGTCTTGACTTCTTCTTTAGTAATATACAGCAAAACTTCAGAACTGAAGATTACTTGCTGGTGCGCATGCGTGATAATTGATTTAAAATATATATACTTTTTTGTATATTACACTTGAGTCCGTGTATTATTTACAAATTGTTTCTTTTTTATTATTTATTTTCTTACAAATTTTTTGGTAAACTATGCCGTGCATTGAAATCATTGACATTGGTTAATAGGAATGGATAGAGAACCGTTGCCGTTAATTGTTCTCTAAATATGTCTATTGTGGTTGATTGAACTGTATGTTGCGGTAGCATGTTCCATTGTATAATTGTATCAGGTACATTTGTATGAGGAAAAAATGACCATTTATACACTGAACCGCAAAAGAAACGTTGTATTTTCCGAAAACTAAAATTTTGAAATATTTTGACAAAATTTATTGATTCATTTTGGTTAAGGTATTTTACTTTTAAATCATGCTACAATCGCATTTAAATCTCTGTTACGGCTGACCGCGTTCATTAAATCGGTCGTCCTAATTTTTGTTGTGCTGGGCCCGTGGGACACGTTCCGAAGTTAAATTTCATGATGATGATATGCACGCTGAATCCGTGCTTCATTAAGGGTATTTAAGACGTACGAAGTGTTTGTGTCATCATTATCTGTTTGATGCAGTACTGATGCCACGACTGAACCCACGACAAAGAGAACAGGCAATTGGACGTTTGAATGCTGGACAGCGGCCTCAAGTCGTTGCAAATGCATTTAACTGCAATGTACGCACTATCCAACGTCTACGCGAACGCCACAATGTAACAAACAGCACAAATAACCACACACGTAGTGGTCGCCCCAGAGTGACAACAGAGCGTCATGATCGCTATATCTTGAGACAGCATCTCCATAACCGGTTCCTCTGTGCAACTCATACTGCTCGGCAGACAATAGGCATTAACCAGAGACCAATTAGCGATGATACAGTCTGGCGCCGATTGAAGTCCCGTAAACTGAGATGTTGTCGTCCTGCTAGGGGTCCTATCCTCACACCACATCATCGCCGTGAACGACTACAGTGGGCTACTCATCGTCAAAATCGGCGACATCAGCAGTGGAGAACGGTTATCTTTTCAGATGAAAGCCGTTACTGCATTTCAAATGCAGATGGCAGGGTGCGAATCTGGAGAAGACCGGGTGAAAGGTATGCTGATAACTGCATGATGGAAACAAATGTATGGGGAGGCCCAAGCATTATGGTATGGGGTGGAATCGGCTTGAAATTAGGGCCTGTTGTATTCCAAAATCTGGGTCCAGGTAGAGGAAATGGTGTTAATGCAGCCTGTTATACCGATCAAGTTCTACGACCGCATGTTGTGCCACATTTTGCACGCCACCAAAACCACACTTTCCAGTATGACAATGCACATGCACATGCACATTCTGCAAGAGCTACAAGGGACTTTCTACAGCAGAACAACATTACAGTAATGCACTGGCCCGCTCTTAGTCCCGACTTAAACCCAATTGAACATCTGTGGGACGAGATTCAGAGAAAACTTAATGACGTCCGTCCAAGTCCTACAACTGCTGTGGAACTTCAGGCATCTTTTCTACAGGTGTGGGCTAGGATTCCTATGAACTTTATCAACCGTCTGATTCATTCCATGTACAGGAGATGTCGGGCCGTAATCAACGCCAATGGAGGACACACACGCTACTGAGTGGTGACCTGTATTGATCGGTCTTGTGATGTAGTGGTGAAAAACATTATCAATGAACAGTGAGTGAACTCAAAGGATGTGAATCTGTGCAATAACAATGAATTTTATACTTCAATTAAATAAAAAATATGCCATTTATTTTTGTATCATTTTTGCCTCTAATTACTGCGACGTTTCTTTTGCGGTTCAGTATATGTTAAATAAAGGATATTATTATTATTATTATTATTATGTATCTTTAGATGTTTGCAGGGGTCCAAATTAGCGGTCGCCCAGTCGCCCATGGCAACCAAAATGTCACCTGGGTGACTTGAAAACGTAGAAAGATAGCCCAGCTGGCTATTAAAAATTCCAGTAGCCCTGTATCCCTAAACTATCGTTTGTCCGTTTGTATCGTGATCGTTTTTCTGTTAACTGTTCAACTGAAATGTTTCTAACTCAAAGGAACATCAGTTATGGTTTTTCAAACAGGGAACCAGAATGCATAGTTTATAGAATAATCCTCCGGTTAAGGAGCACGCTAAATTTCGGTAAAGTTCTGGTAGTTGATTTTTTTTAAATCAAGAAAAATGTACCAAATGTTTATATATTGGAGAAAATCCACTTTACTAGTTTTATTTCTTTCAAAATTGTGTGTAAAATACAGGATTTGGCTTAAAAAATACAAAATTTTCTTGGGGGGGGGGGGGGGAAATAACCCCCCAACCCCCCTAGCGGCCCTTGTCATTTTCACCTGGGCTACTGCTTTTTAATCTGGGCTAGCAGTCTCAAAATTTCAGTAGCCCAGTTGGCTATTATGCACAAAAAGTTAATCTGGGACCCTGGTTTGTATGTATTGGTATACTATACATAGTTGGCTAAATATAAATTAGACCCCACGCGCGGCGAATCCTAGACATCTGGGTACCTGGACATTTCGGTACTGACTTGGACATCTCGGTACTCGACAGTTCGGGACTTGGATGAGACAATTTGGTACTGACCACAATTGTTTGGTACTTATTAATTGTCAATATTTTGGTACTAGTAGTTCTTTAATATATGACCCAAAAGTGGATGGATATGTGTTTTTGATAGTTCCAGTGTAGATCGATGTCGGAGATCGTTGTTTTTGTATTGATTTTTATTTTCATTATTTTGACCTTTGCTTCAGATTATCTGATATCCCCGATGTATGAAAGTTCGTCACCCTAACAATTCTTCAATAATTTCTATTATCATAAACATTTGATTATATTTTGTTTTGGTCTTATGTCATTTATGCACCATAAAAATTTGTATAAACGTCTAAATGTAAAAAAAATAAAAAAAAAGTTTTTAAATTCAATCAAATTATTATTATTATTCAGTACCGAAATGTCGCATATGTTCAGTACCGAGATGTCCAGGTCCCCAGATGTCCTGCGCGCGGCATACAGTTATGCGCCATATATCTGTTCCCACTCAAAATTTTTACTATATATTTCATATAAACACACATTTTTTCCAAAAATTGTCCTGAATTTATTTCTTGACCGATTTTATGAAATTTTTTACTATTAAACTCATATACCTGCAGTTTCTTCTGGTAATTTTTAAATATTTTTATGATTCATTTAAAAAAAAATTATGATTTAAACACAAATATTAATTTTTAACGTCATTATTCCCTATATATCGTTCATTTAGGTCGGTTCTCGATAGTTATGCGCGTGAGAGTTTTGACATAAATCGGGAAAACGCACGTGTCTTCTGTTCGCCAGGATTTTACCTACGGAACACCACCTCGCTTCGCAAGAAGGAAAAAATGGCTGTGCTACGTATCAAGGTATATAATATGAACATAATCTTTATAGTCTCAGATATATATGCACATT
>MJUT01043262.1:0-13794 GCA_002080005.1 Gigantidas platifrons
GTTCTATGTACGAGTCGGGCATGGCAATTCCACACCCCTGCATCGGAAAAAAAACATCGATAAATTTTTAATAACCCACACAATACACCCTTGTGCGTTCTATTCCTTTTGTATGAATTGATTTCGGTGACACTGCTGAATAGTTCAATAATGTCAATAACGGGAACTGTCCTGTAAATACACAAAATAAAATCGAATGCTCTCATGACAAAGAGTAATACATCGATGATCTAAAATAAATGAGCTTGGTCTCAAATAAAACGTGAATGTGCAGCTGAAGCAAATAAAAATTGTCAAAGCCAGTGAATTGTCCTTTTTAGTATAAGGAACAACAACCATTTCAATTCAATATTGGACGATTTGATTGATTGATTTTTTTTTATTTGAAGAAAAAAAACCAGCCTCAAAATGTAAAATGAAGTAAACATTATTAGCCCAATTAGGATGGAAATATTGTATTTATGATGCTATTTTGAGAGTAAATTTCTTGTCTAAATTCTAATATATTCTTGCCTATAAACAATATTATGTCCAATAATCATTAAATTTTATTTCAATATTTTAGCTAGTAGGAGGTTAAATTCGAAGACGATCCCTGGAAATAGCCCAATTTTTACGAAAATAAATTACCAAATTCGCAACAGTTATACCCTCCTTCCCATATCAACATAAAATCATCGTTCGTTTGTACAGTGTTCAACAATACACTCGAAAAACAACGCTTACATTTCTACAATTTTTGATAGAAAAAAACTCCCCCCCCCCTTTTTTTTATTCGCGTCTTCTTAAACAGAAAAATGCGTTCTTCATCCAGAATATTAATTACAGACTGTTATTTGCAATACGGTCACTTTTTTTTTGTTTTGCCAGCACCCAAATAATTACCGATGCTTACCTTTGAAATGTATTTTGTACTAGACCGGCTTCTCGTGTGTTCTGTCGTGTTCCTGACCACGCTTTAAAAGGGAGATCACGTGTATGAATTTTTATAATAAAGGTGATAATTTAACGCTGGCTTGGTTTATTTTCATTCACTGTTAATAGTTGATATTTGCTCAAAATTGTCAAATAAAGGGTTTTTTGTATTGTTGAATGGCTGTAGTAGTGTTAATTTCGCATATTATTGGAACTATTTTACCGGATGATGTAAAATACTACTGTTATACGGCTTGTTCACGAATTTTCCACGGAAATTACGTCATTTTCGAGAACATTCTCCAGATTAAATAGTGCTCGTTTATTTCCGATTCATTTCGGAACTGATTGGATGTTTCTCCATTCAACAATATAACGGACAGATAAATCTTGAACGGAGAACAGGAAGAAAGCAAGCGGAATCCTCCGAGGTTGGCCGAGTGAAACTGCTTGGGACGGGTTATTAAATTTGAAAAGACGTTATATATACATTATTGCACTTCATTGAATGCGATATGTGTGTTATCTGGGACTATTATACAGTTTTCAGTCCCGTCAGTATCCTGGCGTTACCAAATTTCGATAACGTAACGACTTATTGGCTTATGTCAAGCTTCCCGTAGATTTTTTGTATGAAATACTTTAATAAACTTAAATTACTAATATAGTTGTTTAATTGTACAAAAAAGAAGAAACATCCGGTAAACAGTTTGACTGGTGTCAATCCTATGAAGTGTGTCGTTGTTTTCACCTAAAAGAAAATGGCGTATCCTTATTTCGATAGGGGAGATAATTCCAACTAATTCGGCCCTAAAAAAAGTCGTCCCCGATATATCTCTGCCCAAAAAATGTCGACACTAATCACCAAGTTCGAAGATACTGTGAAGTATATATTTTTTTTCAAATATTTGTTCTCTCTCTCAAAAATTGCAGACTGTTAGAAATATAGAAAAATGAAATATCTTATGAAGCCTCAAGATGACCTTTGATTGTAGTTGATACAATGCGTCGGTTCCGGGATACTGGTATTCAGATAATACTGTCATGTGACTTCCATCACCACGTGACTAAAATCTAGGCATCTGTAGTTCAAAATGGCCTGTGGTCTTTCAACTTTGTCGGAAATGGGATAAATGTTACATATTTTTCCTGATTGGGTTTCTTCCTGCTGTCAGATGTACACCCCGGAACCACGCACCAATATTTGCTGGATGACTTTTGAGATCGTTTTCCTCTATCCATTTCTACCTGCAGTGTCTACTGCTAAAAATGCCTAGATTTTTATGAAGTCACGTGATCGATGGTACGAATTCTTCCCAAGTCAGGAGAACGTCTTATCACGGAATCGTCGTATTCGAGATTTTTTTTAATGGAAAACATGTTTAATTTAAAAAAAAAATAAATATCAGACATAAACTTACAAATAAATCATAGATTTAATTAGTTTTTCATTGGTAGCACTTTATTCTCACTTCTGTAAGTTGCCACTCTTTAAAAATGTCTCTGAACGTCATTTGAACAATTTCATAGCATGACACCTTTGGCTTTCCAAACGTTTGATTTTTGGACAGGGATTCCACTATGTTCTATTTTTAGAATACATTAGCGTAGATGCAGACGATCAAGACAGTGACAGTTCAGTGGATTCTAATTAAGTTTTCATGAGGAAAATCAACATTTACGGTCAAATAAAAATGGCATTAGTGAAAACATTGTTTTTCTAGTCTAGGAGGAATAAAATAAGTTACTCACTTCTTTTAAAGACTATACCAAAAAGTTCCGGGTGATGACGTCATCAGTATCCGAATGCGGCACTAATAATACTGACCTATCGAAATTAGGTTCTTATCGAATTTCGGACACTGCACAATAATAGTCCCAGGTGTTATGGAACGCTGAAAAACAATATTGACCAAGACCGCGGTCAATATTGCTTTTCAGTGCTCCATAACACATCATATTGCACGAAATGAAGTATTGTATATAATTGTTTTATTACAGTTTTTTTTTGTGTGTGTGTACCTGGATCGATAATTAGGGATTGTTTGTTGCTTTTTTCAAATTCAAAAGCACACACGCTGATCCATTTAATATCATGGATATTTACAAGTATTAATTCAGTGTGTACAAATTTATATTACTAGTTCGATGTGTATAAATTTATATTTGCATTCTGATTGCGTTTGTAAAACTTCTGTGCCACTTTCTATTTGTGTTTGTGTGACGTCATTGCAACGGACGTAGAAAACGTTTGCCTAGTAAATTTTAAAATTTTAGCGAGATTTCGCCCACCGTTAAATAGATCACTCAATATGAAATTCTTCCGTGCAATATGACGATTTATCACACAAAAACGAATTATCTGGTTTTATAATTTACTGTATAAAACCATAAATGTAATCATTATCTAGATTAATACATGGCCTTTTTCAAATTGCCCTTGTTATCAGCACGAGACCTTGATATCGGCCGCGAGGAACGATATCAGTCGAGGGCTCATGACAAGGACAATATGAAAAAGGCCATGTATTAAAATTATTTATCTGATAAATCATATTTTGCCAGGGCAGATAATATGTTATTGCCCTTCACAAGAGGGCAAATAACATGTTGCCCGGATGCAAATAACACGCCGCATATTTTTTTTATTACACATGCAAATTCGGCGTTATTTCAATAAAATATGTGATAATATACATTTATTGCATGCTGGTGAGGGAAATATGAAAATTTATTCACCCAAGAGTATCATATTCCCCGAGGGGAATATGATACTCGTGGGTGAATACATTTTCATATTTCCTGTACCCGCATGCTATATAAATGTTTTATTATACCGAATGAAACCAAGAAAACACATATGTAAAATACTGCTGGCAAACATTGGAACGTTGTCTCAGATATTTAAAAACCACATTGTAACTGTTGCCTGCAAATGATGGGTTCCGAGTGCTTCTGACGTTTTCCTGTCAAAGAACGATAACTCTGGCGGGAATATCCGCGAGGCTTCCGAAGTGGTGGAATATGATATTTATTTCACAGAATATGATGTTTGTCCTGTGTGATCACGTGTTCTGATTTTTACGCTTTGTCCAACAAATTAATCTATTTACGGTAATTCTTATATGAGGTATAATAATATCAGTTATTTACGTTCATATCCATAGATATGGAGATTTTAACACCCAGAAGTAGCCAAGTGCATCATGAGGAGCAGCCGAAGGGTGTACAGGATACTTAAGGGTGCTAAAATCACTATATCTACGGATAGTCCTTCACCTGAACGTAAATAATGAATTTATCCTCGGCTACGGTCAAAAACAAGACATTTTGGACCTCGGCGGTGGACCACGTTTAAAAGTGACGTTTTCTTTGTTGTTGGAAAGAATAAAAAAAAAATAGGAAAGTTTTTAGTGTTTTTCACCCGTTGTAGGGTACTACCTTTGTTAGAACGCTACATTCCATCAAATTAACAGCTTTATATTCAATATATGACTAAAATCAACTAAATTTCAATTAGCGCGCAACGTCGCGAGCTTTGACGTCATGTATTTTCCCTGTCTTGAAAATTATAACATCTTTTGATTGGCTAAAGGTTGGTTACACCCGGTAATATGGCCTAGTAACACCCGGGAATATGGGTTTTTCATGCCCGGAGTTTTGACCAATCAAAAGTTGTTATAATTTTCAAGCCGGGAAAACATGTTTTATCATCAACTATTTCACGCTTGAATTTATAAGAATTTGATTTTTCATAAAAACCTGTGGTATGCAATTGGACAGAGAGTTGTGCTCTTTAGTTTTCTTTTCTTGTTTAGGCTTGTTCTGTGTGCCGTACATATACATAGTTTAGAAAGCTGAAAAATTAACCTATCTGACCCAAAATATCTCGATGACGAACACTTATAGATTTTGCCTCCCCTTTGTGTGTCTGTGGCCACGATGGATTCCTATATTTTTACCATTAAAATCCGGAACTCACACGGTAACGATAAACTTATCTTTCAATCTGACGCTCACGGGCATCGCTTGGGGTCAAATATTACCGATGTAGGCCCCATGAACACCTACCCCAGAAACCACCGTCTTTTAAAAACAGGTAGTCATCGCCTATTTTAATCAAATTTGTATTGTATTGATTCCGTTACCACAGAGCATGTCGGCTTTTTTTTTAAGAGAAAAATGAAACGCCTTTGAACAGATGACATGAAACGACGTATCTTAAAGCAGTGCTGAGTTATTGAATCCAACATCAAAACTAGTGATAAACCATTTTAATTGGTGGACTCATGTTTATTGAATATATTTTTTCTGCACATGTTAAACTACTCCTGTGCTTATTCCGATCTTTTTCGCAGGATTCATTGATTACTGGTCAGCCACAACATAAGTTAACCTTATACTTATTAAGTAATAAAGATGTTATTAGAGCAATTTACATTAATTTTTTTTATTTATACGGTTATTTTTTTTGCCTCAATGGAAGCTACGCTACTGACACTAACCGTTGTTCGAAAAAAAAGAATCGGGTATGATTAATCACGAACAAAATTTAGGTCCATATGACGCTAACAGTGAAAAATGTTTAACTTGACGATTATATGGCATTCAGGTCTATCCTCTGAATAGAGATTAGACCGAGAAAACCTAAGGAGCAATCAAGAATGGACAATTCAGAGACAATGATAACATTACAAGACACAGACCGAAGACAAATAATTAAGATTTGATCTCAATTTTTTTTTCGGTTCATGAAGAAATAAACTCAAAAATGTGGTACACACTGAGTAACCCGCGAAGCGGGTTACCCAAGAGTGTATACCACATTTTTGTGATCAATCCTTATAAATTAATTTCTAATTAATTTTTTTTCTTGTCCTAAAAATATTTTGACGGATAATAATTGCTTAAAAAGAATTACAATTAAAAATGTTCCCAATTGAGACCCCAACATCACAGTCTAGGAACCTGTACGCCTGAAATCTCTTATTGACGTGCTCTTCTGTAAACTGCATTACGGTTTCGGTGGAATTCGACATCTTACACTTTCACGGCAGTTAAGTTTTTCTATGTTTTCATTAAATTCTAATAACCTGTCTTCCAAAAACTTGACAGAATGCGTATGATTGATTGATGCAAGGACTGCATCTTTGCTTTTTTAATGTATTAGCCGTATAGCGTCATATTTACCATTTTAACAGGTTCTTTTGAACAAGGATAAAATAAGATTGTCCCGTTTGACCCTTTATCCTTGAATAATATTCCCGATACTTGTGTTGGTAATGTCAATAGATATGAACACAGTTTATGCAAAATTACAGATATGAATACCTCAGCATTGCTAAATAAATAGACATTTTAAAATACAAATTTAGCACGTCAATCAGGGTACAGACAGTTTTCAAACGTGACGTCAAACAGACATACACAGCTACAGCAAACAGTCGACAGCACATTCATTTTTTCAATCCAATTTTTTAGTAGGAAAAATATGTTTTCTTTATCGCTTATTTGTAAAAAGAATGCTTCTCACATCCAAAACTATCCATGCAAATACAGTCTAATTGGAAGCCATTTAGGCATAAAAAATTGAATTTTTACCTTTTCTGGTAGTAAAAACAAACGTTTGATACTCCATTCTGAATTTGTTGCGTTATTTTATCCAAAGAAACTTTAGCGTCCGTTAGAGTAATGAATCATGTACATTCTGTAACATTTTTACACAGATACATTGTATCTGTCGATAATAAATTCCGTAAAACTTGCCTGCTTTAAAAGCGTTTTCACCGAAACCGTAATGCAGTTTACAGAAGAGCACGTCAATAAGAGATTTCAGGCGTTCAGGTTCTTAGACTGTGAACATGTGACTTTCGGTTAAAAATTTTATCTATGAAATGATGGATAAAAAGTTCTAACCAATCAAATTCAAGCATTTGCTAATTATAACAAAACAAAACGCAACACAGAAAACTAAAACCGCATCGGTGGCGTAATGTATTACGGCTAGAACTCTTTTCATGTATTGACAATTACAATCCTAATATTGAAATATCTGTAAACTGACTTGTTTTTTGGTTCATCTCATCTTACTGATTTACAAAATAGTATTATATTTAGATTAACTCAATCATATATCCTAAAAAAGCAAACGATTTTTGCCTTAAGTTACAAGTAACTCATATGCATATAGTTAACACACACTGGTTCACTATTATTTACTTTTTCCCCAACTTTTTTCACACTAATTCATGTTTTATATTCGAATCTGTATTGGATTAATGAACTTTATGAGCATATTTCATTTCATTAGCATCATATATTTGTTAATTTTTTCAGGAGACAGATTTCAAAAAAGCTCTAAGCTTGTTTCTGAATCCTTATGTGATTTTGCTCTGTATGTTACATGTATTTTATGTCAGTTCTTCTAATAAAATATGCGTAAACTAATGGTTTGCGTGCTCGGGTCAAACCAAAGACTTTAAAATTGGTATTTGTTGCTTCTTTGCTAATGCTGTCGTCACACTGTCCAGTCTAGTTTGGTACGGATAAAGTTTTATCCAGTGGATAAATATGATCGCCAGTTGAAATTACAGTACTGAGATTTTTTGTTTGTTGTGAAGTTTACCTCTAGATTCAATTTCAAAAATAGCATTTCCCCTAGTTAGAAATAGATTACACATTACTATTAGATAGACAGATTTTAAATACAAATGTAAATAAATAAACATGTTATACAAAAAAAAAATGAGGAGAAAAAAACATGCATTCCATCATCACTGATTTCCGATTTAATTTGTTGCGCAGTGCAAGTAAATTAAAAAGAGGTGTAAATGAAAAAAAAATTGTGGGTGCTTTTGGTTTTCCGTATTCGTGAATTTTCCTTCCCCCAATATTTTTGTTGAATTTTTTTTCCGCACGTGAATCGTGATGGGGACATTGTCCGTGAATCATTTTCAGTCAAATTTAATTTACATTCTTTATGATATACGTCTCTCGTCTACGTTTTATGAACCTTTTTTTTCAATGTGGTCTTCTGTGTTTGTTCTTTGTTTGTATTTTTTCTCTCAACCCGATGTCAATATTACATGAATTACTGGATACATACACCATTCGATTGTTGACAAAATAGACCCAACTAGTGAGTGTGTAGAAATGGTACAAAAATATCTTATTAATTAAAGTGGGTTACATATTTTTGTGAAATGTGATCAGAAGAATTTATTTACCGGTCTTCAAATGATCAGTAAAAATACTTTTGATGAACCTTGACGAGGATCCCCCNCCCCCCCCCCCCCCTCCTCCTTTTTAACTTCAAAAGTGGAAGAATGGCTAATGATGACATTTGTTCTGAAAAATTGTTTACTAGATTTATTTGTTGTTTTATTTGTTTTTGACAACTGTCATTTAGTGTACGTGTATAGATTTCTGTGAAAATATCCGATCCTAAGACATGTACGTTAAATGTCCCAAGATCCCCAGCCCACTTCAAATAGATGTCTTCCAGAACACAATTTGGATTTTATTGTTGTAAGATTCCATTTCACTACATCATAAAGTACAATAATTGAACTGGAACATAATAATATATTTCTAATAAAGTTTGATAAAATTATGTTTTTCGTAAAATAAATAATATATCTTCATATTTTTATATACATANAATTATTCTACAAGACATGAATGACAAAATGACACACCCTTTAATTACTCTTGCCCTTGCCTCAATATCGATAAATCTTATAAGTAGTTATCCAGTGGACAACTTTAGCCAGTGGATAACTTTATCCGATATTTTGAACAACCGGGCCCAGATGGACACAAGATAAAGGAAATGTTAAAATTCGGCTCTGATCGTAAAACCATCGGGCCATTCGTGAGGGCATCTTAAGCCATCGTATGATCGCCGATGGAGTTTCTCAGGCTCCGGCAGCAACTTCGTGAGCAGTGGCAAAATCGAAGGACCTTGCGAAGGTTCGTTTTCGTGTTGAATTCGTGTGTCCATTATGCCCTTCGTAAGGCCATCGTGAGGGCATCTTGTCAAATCGTGTCATCTTCGTCTTTACTTCGTGTGATCATCGGTGCCATCGGGCATTTTTCGCCTCACGAAGACAATACGAATGAAACACGAAGCTACCCGATTGTCCCAGGAAGTCAACACGACTACGTGAAGCCCTCGCAATGCCGTCGTGTAGCCATCGTATTAGTACGATGACATCGAGATGGGACTACGGTGTCGGCGAAGACAGCCGACTTTGGGTAGCTCAAGCGTTTCCCATGTGTCATGGTAACGTGGACATATAAAAGGCCAGCCTCGTAGCATCTTCCCCAGTCAGTCTTGGGCAACTCTACAGAGCAGAGGCGTGTGTAACTCCCATAATCACAATTCAGTTCCTGCAGAATGGCATACTTTGATGATGAGACAACCAGGAAAAAGAAGGCAGCAGCATTGCTTCTTTTGATGCACCTCAGAGAACATAATGAGCAACTCTTACAGGCCCAGTGCCTCCTCTTACAGGTAAAAATTGTCTTATTTCACTTTGTCATTTCTTGCTATTTGCCTTTCTAGCATTCGAAAATGTACTTGTTTTGCTTTTTATTTTTCAGGTCAGGGACATACCGAGGCGAAGGAGGAAACCGAGGTCTACGTGGGTCAGGAACTGGCTGTCTGACAAAAAAAGAGAACACTATGGCCACTATAATACTCTACTAAATGACCTGAGAGCAGAAGATGAGAAGGGCGTCTACAACTACACAAGACTTTCCAGAGGCCTCCACGATAAGGTCCTGCGAAGGGTAGAAGGCAGAATAGAGAAAAAGGACACATGGTACAAATTCCCTCCCTCCTAGTATCAAGCTGTCCATCACTCTACGACACCTGGCCTGCGGTGACAATTATCCAAACCTGTCCTACAACTTCAGAGTTGCTCCAAACACCATCTCCCTCATCATTAATGAAGTCTGCGATGCCATCAAAGCCGAGTTTACTGGTGAGGTGATCCAGTGTCCAACTACAACTGAAGAGTGGACCGGCATTGCTGAGCAATTTGAGAAGAGATGGCAATTGCCACACTGTTGTAGTGCTCTGGATGGCAAGCATGTGGCGGTCACCTGTCCTTGGAATACTGGCTCTGTGTACAGAAACTACAAGGGCTTCTTTTCCATTGTCCTCATGGCCCTTGTCGACGCAGACTACACGTTTTTCTGGATTGATGTCGGCTCTGATGGTTCCAGCAACGATGCCAGTGTCTACAATGGGTCAAAACTGAAGGGAGACCTGGAGATGGCGAACAACATATTCAATCTCCCTGATGAGAAGTCTCTACCTGGGGATGACGTTCTTGTCCCATTACATAGTAGGGGATAGTGCTTTTGGGATCAACAAGCACCTGATGAACCCATTTGCCATCAGAAACATGGAACCCCATGAGAGAATATTTAACTACAGACTCTCCAGAGCCAGGCGTGTAGTGGAGAATGCCTTTGGCATTCTGGCACACAAGTTCCGAGTTTTGCTGAGGACCATGAACCAGAAGCCAGAGACATGCAGAAAAATCATCACAACTTGTGTGATCCTTCACAATTTCATCAGACTGAGATATCCAGCCACCCACAACAACCTGATGGACTTAGAGGACACAGAACCAGAATGTCATTCCAGGGGCATGGAGAAATGACAAAGTGCTTCTGGATGTTTACCATGAGAGGGCAAGGAATACTGGAACCCAGGAGAGGAGGCAAATTAGAAGATACCTGGGCCACTACCGGTACTTTACCTCAAAGGCTGGTTCGGTGCCATGGCAGAACAAGATGATCCTGTAATTATTCCCACAAAGCAGTGACAGTAAAATGAATACAGAGACACTAACATTGTGATGATGAACAAATTGTTTTCACATATTGCATTGTAACTTAAAGCAAAATGTGTATGGAGTAATAAAGCTTGTTGTTGAAATTTTGATTGAAAATATTTGTTCTTTTTTCCACTTATTAATAAAATAAAGGCCCAACATTTAGATAGTTTACAAATCTCAAGTTTCCAAAATGTAAAGTACCATACTACTAGTACATGTACTTTAAAGCTGACATGTACTTATTTATATAGTAGTATGTTAGCAAGTAGAGATTCCCTTCCCGTAATTTCCGTAAGTTACTCCCCCAGTTGCACACGCTCTAGGCTGGGGGTAATGGTGTGATGTCATCAGTCTTTACCTGAACACAGAGCAGGACGAGCGACTCGGCACTCGGGCACTCTAAAAATATATAAATGAGTACACGTCAGCTTTAACATAGAAATTAAAATACCTTGTAAAGTAAGGATAAAGGACCAAAAAAGAACAAAGTCTAAGAATATCAGTGACAATTTTTATTATATGCAAGCTCTGTTTCTGTGTGATTTTTTTCTGGATCTGTCTCTGAATTTCTGAATAAAGTGGAAATGTACTATGTGTTCTGTTCCCAATAATCTCCGATCAGCAACTGAATTTCCCCCGCGGACGACCGAAGGTTTTATACCATCGGGAGGTCACGTGACGCCTTCGTGATCTAGTTCGAACGCATCGTACTCTCAATACGACGTCGTGTAGCCATCGCGTCGTCTTCGTGTGGCCTTCGTGTGTACTGCGGGTATAAACTACTATTAAAATTCACATCTTCGTGTTGCCTTCGTGTGTGGTTCGGGTGCCATTCTGTAGGAATCGATCTATCGTACTTGCTTCCGCTGTTCATTGGCTGTTTAGGGGCCATCTTCGCGCGAAATTCAAAATTCCATATTCGTATGGCCACCTGGTGTCAATTTCGGAACAGTGTGACGTCAGCATAAGAACACAGCATTAAGGAGGAAGAGCAAAGACTGGTTGGCTCGGAATCAGAATAATGTGTCCGAATGGAGCGATATGTCTACCCGTGGACTGATGTTTCAGTGAACTAGCACTATAAAAATCCAACTCTGCTTGTTGGTCTAGAACAAAGCGGCCCTCATCATCATTTCATTGAAAATTAACTTGTTCTCGCCGTGATATAACTGAAAAATTGCTGAATTGGCGCCGTTAAACAACAGTCACTCATTCACTCAGAAAACTAACATAACGAGGAACACGAACCCCACCAACAAAATGGGGATAAATTCCGATGCTCGCGGGGGGTAGACAGTTCCTGTTTTCTATAAGCAAAGCAACCATGAGAAGAGAAGTCAAAAATCTTTTTAAACGGTCCGTTACTAATATACAGCATTTTATTTTTGCATGTTTATTTTTTTACTTGCGACCACAAATATTTTCCTTGGTATAAAACATCGGCCATACTCGTATCCCGAAACAAAATATCATAAGGTGCCAAAAAGTAGGATTTCTGTTTTTTGTATGTGAATTATTTATTGCTCGTCTTCCTTTGATACGTTTTTTTTTCAATTAACAACTTTGGAAAACCCCTTTCTGAAAATGCATAGCATTACCGTTTTTGACGCAAAAAAGGAATTATTTTGATAGCGGGTTAAAAAAAAAACAGTTTTTATATTCTTCATCTATCTTTTATATTAATTTTCATGGAAAATGGTCCATTAAAAGGGTATCTGGATGAATGCATATTTTTTCTTCATACAAATTTTTATGCGTTTTAGCCGAGTTGCAGTCGGCTTATGTTTTGGTGAAAGGCGGGCGGATGGGCGGGAGGGCGTATGTTAGTCTATCTTCGTTAACGCGATAGCGCTCTTAGTTTTTGGCCGATCAACATAATTTTTGTTAGGAAGCATTATTACACTATTATATAGAGCGAGTTTGAAATTGAGATTAATCTATTGTTTTTTTTTCTTGTAAAATCATGTTTTTTGTTATAGAAAAAGTACATATTTTGAGAATTACACATTTCCCTGAAACTACAAAAGATAGAAACTTAATATTTGGTATGGATTGAGATGCCAATGTGAAGTTGTGCATTCAAATTTTGTATCCCCGGGGCTTTGCCCCACCACGCTGGGGAATCTGTATAAAAAATGTGACCGAGATCCCCACCCTAAACCATATATATTTATGACCAGTGTGACTAGGCAAATTAAATGCATTAAAGCTCAGGCCCAGGGGTCATACCCCATCTCTACCTGAAGTGAACTTTTTAATGGTTGAGATCCCCACCCCTAAATCATATCCTAAACCATATATATTTATGATCAGGGTGACTAAACAAATTAAATGCATTATAGCTCAGACCCCGGGGTCATACCCCATCCCCTACCTGAAGTGAACTTTTTAATGGTTGAGATCCCCACACCTAAGCTATATATATATATGATCAGGGTGACTAGGCAAATTAAATGCCTTATAGCTTAGTCCCCGGGGGTCATACCCCACTCCTATCTGAAGTGAACTTTTTAATGGTTGAGATCCCCTCCCCTAAACCATATATATTTATGATCAGGGTGACTAGGCAAATTAAATGCCTTATAGCTCAGGTTCCGGGGGTCATACCCCACCCCCTACCTGAAGTGAACTTTTCAATGGTGGAGATCCCCACCCCTAAACCATATATATTTATGATCAGGGTGAATAGACAAATTAAATGCCCCAAGAGTTGAGGCCCGGGGTCATCCCCATCCCGGAAGTTTTTTTTATATAGCTGAGATGACTTGTTTATTCTGTAGTTTCTTCACAGTCTAGGAACCTGTACGCCTGAAATCTCTTATTGACGTGCTCTTCTGTAAAATGCATTACGGTTTCGGTGGAATTCGACATCTTACACTTTCACGGCAGGTAAGTTTTTCTGTTTTCATTAAATTCTAATACTAGTAACCTGTATTCCAAAAACTTGACAGAATGCGTATGATTGATTGATGCAAGGACTGTATCATTGCTTTTTTAATGTATTAGCCGTATAGCGTCATATTTACCA
>MJUT01043264.1:8682-32894 GCA_002080005.1 Gigantidas platifrons
GATAAACCCCGAGAACATAATATTTTTGTATATTACTAATGGCGGACACACTCGGAAGTCGATAATGGCCGCGCCCATGTTTTTAAGAATACAAAGGTCTATACCAGAGGTTCTTTTAAGGTTAATCTATAAGTAGTATCTATTGTCTTTACCGGTATGCATTTCCTTTATATCAAGTGTCTACAACCAGCAAATTAGCTGATGGTCACTTCAAGCAAAGAGCATTTACTAACCCCACTTGTGTACTTTTAAATTATCCGCATTTCAGTGATAGCATATTTTTTCCGTCTGAAGCGAATTTTTGCAGGTTATTTCATCCACCCCATTAATATATTGATGCATTTTTGTGTCTTTCCCAAAAGCAAGCACTAGAGAATTTTTCCTCGGCATTTGTCGCCTTCTTTGTTTCATAGAGTTTAAGGTGGTTCATAGTATTGTTAGGTGATGAGTTGGTTGTTGGTGAGGTTATCGACCGTAACTGTTCAAGGGGAGTCGGAATAGTTGTGCCGGACGAATTGAATTCACAACTCGGCACTAGAACGAGACATAGGCGAGTCCTTCATTTTTCAAAAAAGTTAGAAGATACCAAAGGGGTAACCAGAAGCAATATATCGGAGGACAGACAATACAATGGACTAAAGGGCAAACAACGATCTGCAAAAAACACCACACAGAAAACTACAGACCGAGCAACACGATCTCCACTAAAAACCGGGGAGTGCACTCTGAGTTAGTAGTCCTGATACGGTCAAAAGACATGGTAGCAGCTCCTTACGTACAACAGTTTGTGAAAAATAGCCGTTGATGATCCAGCACAAGCCAAATATTTCCGACCCTATCCAGCATCTCCCCTTTTAATAGTTGCAATTGAAATATCCGTTCATTTGCTCGTCACAAAACTCAAATCTGTCTGCTGCTATTATTAAACCAAAGGGTTGTCGAGTGAACGGTACCAAACTTAAATATGTTTTCTGCTATTATCAAACCAAAGGGTTGTCGAGTAAACGGTACAAAACTCAGATCTGTGTGCCGCAATAATTAAACCAAATGTTTGTCGAGTGAACGGTACGAAACTCAAATATGCCTGCTGCTATAATTAAACAAAATGTTTGTCTAGTGAATGGTACAAAACTTAAATCTGTTTTCTGCTATAATTAAACTAAAGGGTTGTCGATTGAACGGTACAAAACTCAAATATGTGTGGCTGCTATTATTAAACCAAAGGTTTGTCGAGTGAACGTTACAAAACTCAAATATGTCTGCTGCTACAATTAAATCAAAGGGTTGACGAGTGAACGATACAAAACTCAAATCTACTAAATCAAAGGATTGTCAAATGAATCGTACAAAGCTCATATCTGTCTGCTGCAATATTAAACCAAAGGGTTGTCGAATGAATGGTACAAAACTCAAATCTACTAAATCAAAGGGTTGTCAAATGATTCGTACAAAGCTCATATCTGTCCACTGCAATATTAAACCAAAGGGTTGTCGAATGAATGGTACAAAACTCAAATCTAGTAAATCAAAGGATTGTCAAATGATTCGTACAAAGCTCATATCTGTCCACTGCAATATTAAATCAAAGAGTTGTCAATTGAATCATATAAAGGTCATATCTGTCTGCTGCTATAATTAAACCAAAGGATTGTCGAATGAATGGTACAAAGCTCAAATCTGTGTGCTGTTGTATCAAACTAGAGTGCATATTTCCTTTGACTTTTGTCACGGTTCTGGATAGGACTATATACAAGTAAAGGCTAATGTCACGCTATGGCTTTTTAAGTCCTAGTTGATGGATTTTTTGTTGTTGTGAAGAAGATTTATTTACCGACACGACCAGCAGTTAGAATGATGATGCGATGCATGTACAAGACCTCGTGTTATAAACTCTGTTTTTAACTTCATATTGAACTTGCATAATGGAATTGTGTTGATTTTAGAGGATTCGTACGACATCACTGCTTTTAAAGTTGCCAATAAAAACTACAAAACGGAAATTATTTCCATTAGCGAAGTTGGAAAAGAACAATGGTGTTTCGTTGTAAATCAAGAATGCATCCTTTTCACCAATTATGGCCAAAAATACCCTATTGTGAGTAAGAGTTAATACTGCACTAGGTTGACATTGTATTGCACGTCTGAGAGATTCATACTCTCTACACTGACTATGGTGACGTATTTCCTTGTTTTTTTTGTAAATAATTAATATAATTAATTAATTTTTTTATTGATTTGACAACTGAATTGACACGGATGATGAATTTATAGATAAAGTACTTTTCCCAGAAATACTTATTTTTTTTATGTCATCAATACAATTAATCAAAGGTAAAACCATTAAAAAAATGTAGATATCTAATTTAGTGTACACGAGGCGCTACGGGAATAACCTCCATCAGGTACGCTCAAAATCGAAAGTATAGGTAAACCAAACGGCCTAAACGGGAGAACCAAAATTGGGCTAAGGTCACCTAGACCTATGGGACTATGGTAGGAGAACATTAGTTTTAATAATAATTACATTATTTAGGAATTGTGAAATTTCGATAGTGTATATGTACAAAAAAATAAGAAGATGCAATTACTTTGACAATTTCAATTGTAAACACATTGTAGTTGCTTGAATACTATTAGCAATGAGGGTCGGTCACGTTATTACAAGAATATTTGCATTCATTCCCATGCTTATTTCTTTGACATGTTAAAAACTGTATTAGTGAATTTCTGTTAGATTAAATATCCAAATGCTGACTGTAATATATAATGTTTCTTTAAAAATTGGACTGAATGTAATTTAGTAGTTTATTTAACATTTAATAAGCAAACAACTTGATAGCTATGTATAATATAATCTGAAAGTCTTGTGCAGCTATAATATGTCCATTAATTTATGCAAAGTCAAAGACTTGCCGACATGACACTTTCGAGTAGGATTTGTGTACCCGTACCCCAAAACTGACACATCAATTGAACACTGAATCCATTTTGAGATCCAAACTCGCCTTTGTGCGATTACTCATAAATCATGTGCTCTGTTTGAATAGTTTTAGAATACTGGAAAGTTGTATGACCAGATGAAGGCAGTCGATTCTATTGTTGCATGATTTTTTGTAATAAAAACAAGCTTTATTTGGAAAAATTGCCCCGCAATCTTTTTTCGTATTTTAGTCTACATGAACATAACAATATATAAATATTGCCAGTATATGTAGAAGCTCCAACTTGTAATTACTAGTAAATACATTACTATTTCATTCCATATTACATTCCGTTTCATATTCAATATTTAATTTCAACAAGTTGATTAAGTATTATTGCGTCACACTAAGACCATTAATTACTTCAGAGGGTAATGCATTATTGATATTCAATCTGTTAGATTTCAGATGTTTCTTTGTCCTAAGAGCAATAATCTTTAGCCAACATATTCTACTTTTTTAGCTAGTAGACAAGCATTCATTAACCCTGCTAATGTACTGCCCATGTTAATATTGTCATTTTTGTGTGATAGCGTTTGACTTTTTTGGGTAGACCCGAATTTGTGCAGTTTTCAATTTAATTGCTTGTATATAGTTTTATTGTGGTAAGATGTCATATTGGCAGGAGAGGGTGTTCGTGCCTATCACAAACAAGGACATGGATTTCCATAGGCACGTGGTACTCTTTTCGTGTTCAATGGTTAAAAGAGGGATATTGATGTAATCGTTAATTTTCATATTCATAACAGATTTTATTTCGGTACTATTGATGAATGCCTTTGATATTTTAGCTAATTTTGTAAATTCAATTACAACGTACAATGTATTTCAGTTATTAGAAATTATGTCGTTGCGTTTCGCACGTTGTTAGTTTTTCATTTCGAATACAATTATAATGCCATATCTAAACTCGTAACGTTTTCCTAATATCAGGAAGTCACGTCTTTTCACGTTAAATTGGCAGTCTGGGGTTTCTTCATTGTTCTACAAAGATCGTAGGTCGATAAGAGCACTATTCAAACAAAAACAATAGAGGAATAATTGCTAGTTCAATTCTCTTTATAAATATGACTGCAGCTTGTCGCAATATCCGTCTATTCAAAAGCCTATGGTTTTAATGAGTTCCAGAAATATACCGACACATTTTAGTACGATAATGGATTCCGATTATCAAATGATTAGTCAACATACATTTATATATACATAATCAACATCACTTGTATTAAAGAACATATATAGTTATTTAAAAAGATTGTCCACATATTGCTTCGTGCATCAAACTGTAAAACGATCTTTTGTTGTTTTTATTGGCAAGAAATCAATTTTCTTTGATTTTCATACGGATACATACAGGACAAATGCAATAAAATATCTTAATGACGATCAGAACGTACACATATCGTATCTGTAGGAGACCACAGACTACTCACACTCACATATGGGGAGATATTACTATCATCGTTAGGCCATACTTATTTATGCATTGTTGTTTCAGTGAGCTATCTGTATCAAATCAAACTAAGCGTGTTGGCTTACTATAAAGAGAATATCACCATCGTCTCATGCTTGTTCTCGCCATGATATAGCTGAAAAATTGCTCATGTGGCGTTAAGCAAAAATCACTCACTCACTCTTAGCATTTCCTTTGGATTCAACATTCAAAAATGAAAAGAGGGCCCGGGTGGCTAAATGAGTTAGGTAGTTGGATTACCTAGCAACTCGTACCAGGTTATCATCAATACGGCGTGGGTTCGCGCACGGCTTTGTAAATAACAAAAAGGGTGCACTCGACTCGCAAGCGCAAGTGATAAAGATTATCAGTTGCTTGCTCATGGTCGGTGGTTCTCTCCGGGTACTCCGGCTTCTTCCACCATTAAAACTGGTCGCCATGATATAGCTGAAATATTGCTGAAAGTGGCGCTAAAGACCAAAAATNAAATCAATCAATCAATCAATCAATCAATCAATCAATCAATCAATCAATCAATCAAATATGAAAAGAAAGTTTTAAACAAGGATTGTCATACATTCCACCAATATGTGGTGGGATTAAATCAGCAATGGTATACAAACGTTCCCCTCTTAATAATTGGATCTCCACTGACAGTGCAGATATAAATAAACAATATAAAAACCCAGCCCCATTTCGCTTCCAGTCAAAAACACCACACACGATGTAAAAATGAACGACAATATCAATATAAACAGTACAATAGAAGGGTCAATGACAAACTGATTTAAATTAGATCCCCCATTTGCTCCTCTTGACTGATATGTCACGGCATTTGTGATCTAAGGACACACATGCAAGTGACCTTATATACCATCTTATGAAAATGGTGATTGCGAGACTATGCCAATTTACTAAATGCCTCAAATACTACGAGCAATCCGATTTGGCAAGAAAAGGTCATGACCGTATTTATCATATCATTTTATATTTATGACAATGCTTTTTAATCAGAACATTTTGGAATGAAATTTTTAATATGGAATTGTAATATAATATGAAATGAAATGTACTGATCTAAATTGCTAGTTGAAACTAGAACGATAGTAGGCCTCATGTTGGTCAACCATTGAAACTAGAACGATAGTAGGGCTCATGTTGGTCAACCATTAGTTTTCTGTGTTGTGTCTTGTTGACGATTGTTTGCCCTTTTCTTCGTTTTTCATTCAGCGTGTTATATATTGACTGTCCTTCGATTACTCCGCAACTTCTAACTATCCCTTGGGTATCTTCACACGTTAATGAAATTTAGGTTACCCTAGTGAATAAGCAATTAAAAATTAAGAAGACATGCAATCAGCTAGAGTGATGGTTTATTCACCTTTTGATTGGTAGGGGATAAAATCTGCTGCAACAGTCTATATATCGGTAATATATCGTGAATAGACCGGATTTTTCGGATTTTAAATATATGATTGGCTCGTACATTTTTCTTTTCAATATATCAATGTAAGGGTATTTTTAAGCTATGATATATCAATAAGTAATAATTCTACATTCCCTAGCAGCTTCTTTATTAAGAAGACAAATTCGTCAATAAGCATAATTTAACAGGCAAAGGAGGAACATTTATCTATGCATATTTATTTTGGATTTTAGTCTAATATGTGAATGGGTCACCAATAACTGAATATTACATGAATGTGTACAGTTTTCCGTACTTCGAATATATGAATGGGTATGGTTTTCATGCTGAGAGAATATATGAATTGGAAAAAAGTAACTCAGGTATTTAGAACACAACCTCATATCGGCTGACGCTGGGATTAATCAATCTCATCAGAAGTTTTCAATGTAATCTTCTGGGTTTTTGCATGCAACACACTTAATTTCGCCTCAAAGCACGAAACACTTTAAATATGAAGATGTCATTCCTTTTGACATAAATTGTCAGGGCTATAGATTGTGTGTTGCCTATAAACGTCCAGCAGCAGCTGTCAGGGCTATAGATTATGTGTTGCCTATGAACGTCCAGCAGCAGCTGTCAGGACTATAGATTGTGTGTTACCTATAAACGTCCAGCACCAGCTGTCAGGGCTATAGGTTGTGTGTTGCCTATAAACGTCCAGCACCAGCTGTCGGGGCTATAGATTGTGTGTTGCCTATAAGCGTCTAGCAGCAGCTGTCAGGGCTATAGATTGTGTGTTGCCTATAAACGTCCAGCAGCAGCTAATATGTCATGCATATTCAGCATGAGAACACGTTCAGCAATATCTAAATAGACAGTCAGGGTAAACTTTTATTATTCTTCAATGATTGATCGATAAACGACATGATACAGAGGTACTCTGAATAGTTGGTAATACAAAAAAGCCACAACACTGCATAAATAATGACCATAGGGAACATGCTTGTATTTTGTCCAGAGAGAGAGAGAGAGAGAGAGAGAGTATAACAAATTATTCTATACTTGTCTGTACTTTTTCTATTTGAACTGTTTTAAATTGCATAATTAGACTGGGTAAATTAGTATATACTGTTTAGCTTTTTCTGGTACCCTTGTCACATGTTACCTGATGAGCTTTGGGAAACTGATTGTAAATCCAGTTCCCTTTATGTTGACAGAGAAAAATATCAAAAGGGGCAACCAAGGGATAATTGTATCATTTTAATATTTAATTCAAAATATAAAAGTCGATGGTTTAATGTGATTGTCTGCAGGATAAACACAATATCAATGCAGTGTCTTAGAATATAAAGTTTATGTGTATTCGGTACAAAACTGGGGAAAGACTCTGTGAACCTCGGTAAACCTCGCCTTCATCCCAGTTTTTAAGCCTCATACACATAAACTTTATGTTTTAAGACACGGTACTAATATTGTATATACTATGCATGTATATGCCATAAGATTAATTTAGCATGATATGAAATCATACCACAATAATATGTTTCAACCCTAATGCGATATTCCAAACCCTAATTAATTATGCAGTTGCATAGTGAAGCATAACTACTAATTTAGTAATATTGTTATTTAGGTAATTCAATGTATTAATAAAAACGATCAATGTATTGACAGTTTTACGAACTTGGTTAGGTTATTGTTCCTTTTATTGTGAATATATATACATTGTAATGACACCCAGTGCTTGATTTGAGAAATTAATGCTGTAATCTGAAATCCATTTTGTGTTGTATGTAGAGAAACACAATTAATTTTCCATTTTCCTTGTCAAAGTTCTGGACATTCGCAACGTATCATTAATCCGAAGGTGTTTAGTAGTCAGAAGGTTCATTGTTCCAAAGTTTTGTTAGTTCGAGTGTCCGTTGGTCCAAAGGTTCATTATTGCATTTACAGTGTTTTTCATGGATTCTAACGTAAATTACTTAGAAAAGAAACAACTAGGATACAGAGCAACAAAAGTAAAAATAGGTCAAAGAGAGAACAAACTCATTAAATCGATCACCTAGGTATATATTTTGATGTTTATATTGATATTTGTGATATTTCTAGCTTTTGAATGTATGTATGACTATTTATACTAGGTGTATGTATATATATGGCATCATAAACTATGAACATATAGTAGAGCACAATGATATGAAGTTACAAATTACATTTAAGCTAAGAAAAGTTTGAGATACCGAATTGGTAATCAGAAGCCGAATATGGAAGGAAAAACAATAAAATTACCAATACCCCCCCCCCCCCCCAAGCAAAAGAAATAGTCCATAAACACTCCACAGAAAACTAAAGATTGAGCAATAAGACCCTTTAACTCATGTCCTCTGAATGGTAAGCGATCCTGTTCCAATAGTGTAAACCGTCGTGCAATTTATAATGTAGCTGTTTTCGCCATTCGAAAACTGTTAGAAATACTCTGCTTTTGACACCTCGCTCGCTATGTGGATAAATCTGTGTGAATTCATGCACCACATAATAAGCTGATAGTCGGTGGTTCGGTTCTCACAAATCCCCCTTTTTATTCTTTTCGCGAAATAAAGGAACAGCAGCTGCACTTAAATATGATATTTCTTAAGGGTTTTTTTTTTTGCGGTTGCGTTATTTTTAATTTACACTTTCAAATTCAAAAGTATCATAATACACCCCGCCCTCCTCTCTCGCTCCCCCAAAATTGTTATCCTCTTTATCTATTTATTACACGAAACCTCCTTGTATGATGAACAATAAGTAATATTTATTTACTTATTTTCTTCTTTGTACTAAATACATGATTGCAATCTTGCTGAGTTTTTGTTGTTGTTGACAGGAATTCCCCTATGGAACAGTTTGTATATATAAGGTAATTATACATGTTGTACTTCCCGGTCTGGAATATCCCTCCCACAAGTATTTCCGTTGTGTATATTACAGCTCATTAGTTAAATATATATATATATATATGACCAAGTTATAAAATATGCACTTAATGTGTTATGAATATTTCCTGTAATGTCGAAATGTATTTTCTGAAAAAGGTTATATTCTCTATGTTATTGAATACCGCTATTAACTTTAACAAACATTAACTTCAATATTGATGTAGGTAAAATATTCAGACATTACTATGAACTATGTACATATAAATAACTGATGAATGAGATAAGACACATACTCGAATATAACCAAAAACGTCATCAGTGATTCTATTTGAAATAAAAAGACGTATAGGTACCTTAATGTGTACCACGTGTTCCTGGAATATCATTAACATGGGCGTAGATACTTGGAAGGAAAAGGGCACATGTGCCCTCTCCCCCTCTTTTTGGAGACAATTTTTGAGCATGAAAGTACAAAATGTTTAGTTAATCACGAGATTTAAGGTTACAAATGTATGCTTAGAAGCCAAACTTCCTTTTTTTTTGCTTTGTAGTTTTGAATGCTTGTGGTCTCTTGAAGCTGTATTCCCACTTTTCAGTCCATTTTAAAGCTTGCTCTCCACTTTCAGATCCACCCATAATGATTTCCCCCTCACCACTTTCCATTCCACTCCTTCGCCTCTACTTCATCAGTCAAAAGATTAGAAGCCCAAATAATTGAATGATCTTCGGGAGTAAGTTAACCTATGGGCCTAAAAGGGATAGCCAAAATCGGATAAGATTATATTATGCCCGAAGAAGATCGACCGTAGAGTTAATGCATTACATTAGTTAGAAAAATGTATATTTCAATAACAAAGATATCTAATAAACTATTATCAGTGCCGAAGCACTGACTTCTGCATGGGGGATGATGCAAAAATACCACACAGTCGGAGTAATTCCAAAATAAAATATCTAAATGGTAGAAAGAGACAACATCGATACCACTAACATACAAATATATGACTGGTCAATGTCCTGTGAGAAAGGTCAGACATCACACACATATTAATACAATGAATAAATGAATGCACCATCGGTGATGTTGTAAGATCGTTGTCAATTGTTACAGAGTATATAAAATAACACAGTGAAGTTTGTTTTTTTAATTGGTCTCTCTGTATGAAAGAGTCCACGTCATCTCGAAATGTCTCTGATAGAACATAATAGACCAATAGTTTATAATAATCGCTTTGTGCCTTCGATGTCGTATTAGTCTACACGATTCCGTACTTTCTATAATGAAACAATGCTGTTTTCGAGGTCCCTAAACTTTAAGACTATAACTACTGTCGCATCGTCATTTGGATTTACAACTACATATGCAATCACTGCCTATCACCACTAACGTTGCTAGTTCGAATCCCACTCACGCGAGGTGTACTCGACACAACATCATGTGATAAAGTTTGTCAGTGACTTGCGACAGATCGATGGTTTTCTCAGGGTAATTCGGTATCCTCCATCATTAAAACTGACCGCCACGATATAGCTGACATATTGTTGAAAGTGGCGTTAAACAACAGAATTCCTAACCCTTCCTAAATAAAAATGATACGTTTACTATTTAATGCAGTTTTTGATGAATTTATGAGGAAAAAAACTTGACGAATCACAATTTACATGAAGCACTGTTTAAACCATGTCTTGCTTCTAGTTTTTGTTTTAATTAACCCACTAACATTTGCAAATTACGTAGTATCATCAGAGGAATTGTCAACCGTAATGAGAAAAGTAGGAGTGAATTTGAGAATGACAATACCACTTTCGATGATTTCTAACAATTATATACAATAGACACGACATTTTCACTGCACTTAATTTATAAAATCATCCATATATCAATGCATTTGTATATTACAAGAGATCATCGAATCGGTGGTGTAAAAGCCAAGTTATTGCACTCACATCGAGTGCTTTAGGTCGTGGGTTTGATCCCCGCTTTATGTCGTGGGTTTGATCCCCGCTTTGGTTCCAACAAAAGACTATAAACTTGGTCTGTGCTGTTTGTCCGCTAAGTGGATAATATTAAGCAGTAAGAGCACAGGATGATTGGCCATGAATTCGGATAATTTGTCCGAGTGCAAGGATATGACATGTTTTTTTTATCCACGGACCTTTGTATCAGTGATCTAATCCTATAAATATCTAACTAAGCGTATTTGTCTAGTACAAAGCAGACCTCATCATAATCATCTCATTGAAATGTAGCTTCTCTCCATGATATAGCTAAAAATTGCCCATTTGGCGTTAAATAACATACAGTTAATACACTAAGTCATCTCTCACTCTAATCAATATATAAGTTTGCATGTGTCCAGTATTCGTCGTAGCCTATAACAATCTGATCTGTACAAAAGACAACTTCTCTCCTGAAGAATTTTTAAATACAATTTGAAAATGTCATGATTTAAATATTTTACTGACTATATTTGTCTGGAAAAAAATGTATTTTCATTGTCACGCAATTTTTGTCTGTACCTATAACCTATCCATCAAAGCTGTCAGGAAATATAGACAATAAAAGGATATTCCTCTAGGAATAGATATTTGCCAACAGCTTCCTTAATTTCTTTTCTTGACATTTTGTCTCGCTTGAAACGCCTGCTTCTTTTTCAGATGTATCTGTTTAGAAAAGATGGATGCAGTCTCCTTCAGATGACGATCAACTGCAACATAATTTTTACTCTTAGACGACCAGCATAAATACAATTGTTTCATGTTTAATCAAACTCTGAATTTGTCAGTAACTTACGGTAGGTCGGCGGTTTTCTCAGTTTATTCCTGTTTCCTCTACCAATAAAACTTATCGCCACGATATAGCCGAAATATTGTTGAAAGTGGCGTTAAACATCATAACCCTGACCCTAACACTATTGAACTCTGAGGTTGCTCCGGTAACTGTTGACGGACATGTCACTTTAATGCACTAAAATACATCAAGGAATAATATAAAATGTTAACTTAGACATCTAAAATATAGGCTTTAATGAAACAAATGGACATTAGATGACTGGATTCAGAAACAAGCTAATACAAGTTTATACAAACCCGTCTACTGGAAGACCAATGACAAACCTGATACACAAAGTACTGTGAAATGTTAGGAACTGGACATTTCATTTCAATGGTGACGACAGGAGCTACGTCATCATGCAATGTCTGTCATTTTATACCAGATTTGAACAGAGTTTGATCCCTTGTTGTGCACATATATTGGGAGATAATGCACAGTACAATTATTCAATGTATGGAAAGATTTAAACCAAAAAAAAACATGATCAGCAATGTCAAACTCACTGTTATCTTGTTACTAAAGCTGAATCCTACTACATGTAACACATACGTTTCTGGACAATGAAGCATCATGATATTAAAAAACTCAAAAGTTTTGATTTGATAGAGAGTCTTTAAGTTCTAGATCTCAGTACTTTTGTAACAGCATTGACACATTTGATTGTCTACCTTATATACCACACAATTCAACATTCTCAACAAAAAAGCTAGACTTAAAGTAAATAAACGTTAGAGAAAATCGAAGGTGCAATCAAGAATGGATAATCCAGAGACATTGGCAACATTGGGCACACAAGACAAAACAAAAACAACAATACAAAAACCCGCAACCTAACAGAGGAACCCACCAAACACCGGGGGTCAACCCAAGTGCTCACGAAGGGTAAGCAGTTCCAGCTTCTCATAGGACATCCTTCGTCTTATTATATAGTATTATATATAAGGGTGCAGCAATTGATTCAGTGTTAAATAACAAAGAAAACTAACAACAAATGTATCAGTACTATGCTTTTGGTAGAGATCAGTCTTGCTTTGTCAATTCCACTCAAATTCTAATAATAAATATAAATAGGACTTGATCATTCATAAGTTAGATTTTTTCATCGTTATTGAGTTTGGTGAACTACTGTTTCAATAGACGATCGGTAGTCCAATGGGTACCAATTGTGCTCCACTGGCTACTTGTTGATTTGTTTCTACACGCTTATGAAACATACTTACTCCAAGGGCGTCTCAAGAATAAAGATAGAATATTAGCCCAATCGTTTAATTTGAGTTTCATGGAACAATTCTAGATTCAGTGATTATCTGCATATCATCTAACAAAATAAGTATGAAGTAAAGACTACCACGGTCACTCAAATGTCACCTTCTTGACCTTCACCTTGAAATCGACAACATAGGAAGACTAAAATTAAATACTACAACAAACGCGATGACGTCCTTTTTCCAATAGTCGACTCCCATTTATCAGTAGCAGTATTTCAGAGGCACCAACGTATGGAGGTTACATTTCACAATTGGCATGTAAATAAACTTTAGATAATACCGAAGGGGCATTCAAAAAAGGACAATCCGGAGAAACTGGCAATATAGGGCACACAAGACGAAGGAAAACAAAACAAGAGCACAACACAATATATGTTGGACACCACTATGCGCAAAACAAACACGAAAAACTAAAATAAGACATACACCCTCCTACAAACAACTGGAGGTAAAGACGAAGCGAACATCGTTTTTGTGTGGAAATCATAACGGACAGCATTACACGGAATTCAGAATGTAAAGACACATAATAGAACAACACAAAAACTAAAAAGATGAACAACATGGAACACAGAACGTAAAGACATATAATAGAACAACACAAAAACTAAAAAGATGAACAACATGGAACACAGAACGTAAAGACACATAATAGAACAACACAAAAACTAAAAAGATGAACAACATGGAACACAGAACGTAAAGACACATAATAGGACAACACAAAAACTAAAAAGATGAACAACAAGGACCCCATCAAAAAACCGGGGGTGATTCTAGAGCGTGCACCAAGTATTGTAATTTTCTGCAGAGAGCTTAGTCTCTTTAGTAAAATCTACTCAATAAAAGCTGCGGTGTTCATAGGTTGAATACAGCGCTACGAAAATTATATTTGTTCAAAACTACGCATATTTAGGAAATTATGTAAAACAAGAAATTCTAATTAAATTAACTGCTATATAAACCTGTATAGTTTGATTTGCCTAACATCAATCGTTAAGTAGTTCCTGCATAGTCAGGTCGAGAACAAGTTCAGTTGAACCATATATGAAAATTATACAGAAAACAAAGAGACACTTAATATAATTTATGCATAAACGTAAGCAATTGACGCAATTGAACAAAATATTCTTAATTTGTCATTATTCACGAATTTCATGCATAATTCTAAGATGACGTCTTTTATTCTGTTTGGCTAATATAATTATAATGCTTCGCACCTGTGTATTCACGGGTAAAAATACTAAAGGTTATTATGATCTACTTTGACATTCTGCAAACTGTCGACTTCCGTTGATGTTGTTGAATGTTGGTAGTGACGTGGACACCAGGTTATTGATTTATACAATTAAATGCTATCAAATGTCAGTAACTTTATTAATTTGCACCTCAGTAAAAGATAAGACAAAACAACCGAAAGGTTAGTGAATATTGTAATGACATGCTTGTCACATACTGGCTTCCGGTTAAAAACATAATATAGATTTTCCTATTAGATTTGAAATAGATCATGAAATCCATAGCTTGTATAGCATTTTATCATGGCCAACATTATTTCCGTTGTATGTTAATTTTCTTTTACAACAATAGTGTTAGACATGTTAAGCTTAAGAAATAAATCATGGAAGCCACAATGTGCTTTGAGTTTTAACATGGGTTGGCGGATAAAATTTACTAATATCCGCCAATCCATGCAAAAACCCAAAACACATTCTGGCTTCCTTGATTTATTTAGATTCTGATATGTCTAAGAATACAAATACGGTAGTCTACTTTGATTGGAAGACGGTAATTTATATTTACGTTTGCGGACAATGTCGCACACAATTTATGCTGCCAAATTCGAGCAGACGATAATTCATCAACATGGACATTTACGACGGGAAAGTCAGTCACATGCACCGGCGCATGTGCTAATTAGATTATACCCAATCGATAAATCGCTCGCTTGTTTGCAAAGCGAAAGAAGGACGTCATGTTAGAATTTCTAGCAAACTATGGCTTTCATGAATTAATATGAGGCAGGTGCAACCTGAAACGCTCCCGAAGAACAGTAATTTTTCTTCCTGTTTACAAAATATCAAGCTTAAAAATAACACCACCTAAAACTCCAAACTCCGGAAGTTTTCGTATCCGCTACCAAACATTGTTTCATTTTTATTTGAAAAAAATCGACTAGAGTTCCGGTTTAGGTCACGTGATTTTTCTTTTAAATTGTTTCCGGTTTGGCAGCCATATTGTTGATCATTTTTAAGTGTCATAGTACCTGTGCATACTTCTACCATTAACGCTCCCTTCGGGAGCGTATTACCTAAATATATCGCGCCAATTAAAGGAATAGAAACTCATAAATTTGTAACACTACAAAGCTATATGTAGACAGTTAAATGGAAATCCACACCAAATAGATAAAAATAAGATTCAACTGCTCCATATATGTCATCCGTCATGAAATCCATATATCTATGAAAGGATTAGGGTTAGAGTTATAGTGTTTAACGCCACTTTCAACAATATTTCAGCTGTATTGGTGGTCAGTTTCATTGGTGGAGGAAACCGGCGTACCCGGAGAAAAAACACCTACCTGCCGCAAATCACTGACTAACTTTATCACATAATGTTGTATCGAGTAGACACCGCCTGGGTATCTATGAAAGTATTTAGTGCAGAGCAGATGTATGTCATAACAACAAAAACTACACGAAACTGAAAAAGACACGAAATTGTTAACATAGCCTTATTTAAAATCCATTTTTTTTCTAATCAATTTTTCAATTAGACGTTTGTTGGAATACGTATTGTTATTTTTTTTTTGTGATATGCTTAATTTAATATCTAACAGCATGAAGCATGGTGTCATGTCAGGAAACCATTAATTTCAATCACCTTTGACGGCCCAAGACATTAAAAATATATATTGACCAATCAGACAATATATTTTGCAGTCTTAACAAGATAGAGACGCGAATATCAGAAACGGATGTCCAGATTGCTTAATTTCACTTTGGACAAACGACAACGCGCAAATTACATATAATCCAGTCCCTTTGTAAATCTTGCAAGGAATAAGCAATATTTTAAAACAGACAAATCGGCAAATATGTTGAAAATTGTCCATGGACGCTTACATCTTGAATTTTAATACTTCACAGTTTTGGAGACTTGTAGCTGATTGGTCGGTTGAAAAATGACCTATTGCATGACCCAAATACCTGTTGAAAAAATATTGGTACAAAACAAACATCTAATTTTAATATTTCTAATCAAAATTAGATCTCTTTTTGCACTTGCTCATTTTTATTGTACACAGCGACGAAGCAACACACCCCCCCCCCCTTTTCAAAATTAATTAACAAGTGCGGAGGATATCTATTTTTAATTATAACATGACGACCTTCTTTCCCTTAGCAAACACACGAGCGATTTGGTCTGCTCGAATTTGGCAATATAAATTGTGTGCGACATTGTCCGCAAACGTAAATATAAACTACAGTCTTCCAGTCAAAGTATACTACCGTATTTGTACTCTTAGACGTATCAGAATCGAAATAATTCATGGAAGCCCGAATGTATTTTGTGTTTTAACATGGGTTGGCGCATATTAGTAAATTTTATCCCTCGCCTCTGGTTCGAGATAAAATACCAATATCCGTCAACCCATGTTAAAACTCAAAACACATTCTGGCTTCCATGATTTATTTCTTAATTAGATTATAGGAAATCAGAATATAGTATTGTTTTACCGATATACGTGTATCATGTGTATATAAAATGTTGTGTTTCAACAAAACGGAATCAATCTTTAAGATAACACATTTTGTATCTACTATAATGTCATAGATTCACCAAGCTAGACCAGTGTTGTTATATTCCTTGTACTGCCACCAATTGTATTAAGATAATTGCATCATTGTGTTATTTTCCAAAACTGTCCTTATCAGACATGTTCATTGGCCTGAAAGTCTAATGAACACAATTTCCCAATAGTAGGCGAAATATTGACGTCAATAACATATTATTACTTATATAGACCTTTTTATTCTTAAAAACATCGGCGCGGGGTTTATCGATACGCTAATGTATGGTTTCTCTAGTACAGGTGTCACAAAATACTGTTATTTCGGCTTGAAATTCAACGATAACACCTGCTGTGAAGTGATTTGTAAACGGAGATATAATAACAACAAATAAATTACCTTGTATGTATTATTATTTTTTTTAATTACCGTTATTTTCCCCATACAAAATCAGTATAAATCCTACTGCATGCAGTTTTTTTTTCTTTTTGCTTTTCAAGCATAAGAAAAAAGGGGTAATCAAATTAATATTTTGTATGAAATTAAAAAGTAAATATATAAATTATAATATAAGCTTTTTGAAATTATTACTATACGATTTAAAGTGAAGACTTATAAACATAGATAAGCGCTTAGAGTAATTGTATTGTTATATAATGCGCTATAAAAATGCCTTGTAATAATAATACAAAATGCAACTATTTTGCGTTTTCGAATTTCAAGCCGTCTTCAAGTTGTGTCCTTTGCAAGGTTGATCACTGTGGTTATAAAAAAAATATGTATGTCGTGGGAATATTTTTTAGGTGATCGGAATTATGTTGTCTTGTAATATACAGGATGTACCCAATATACACGAAGACCCCTACTGTGAAGCAATCTATTTTGAGATGCCATTCAATGAAAATAACGACCATATTGTTACATAATAAGAATAAAAATTAGATAAGAAATTGAAATTTATAGAAGATATTTATACACATTTATAAGAAAAAATATATATAAATTTATTTTTTAAGTACAAATAAATTGGAAGATGGCTTGAAAATCGAAAACGCAAAATAGTTGCATTTTGTATCTATGTTTATAAGTCTTGAAGTGAAGTAATAATGATAAAAAATGTGCCTAACTGATAAGAAAGAACTTAAAGGGGCATTCTCTGTCAAATCATAAATTTTTGTTATCCATAAAAACTATCAGATGTGATTGATGCCTTAGGGTGTATTTCTTTGGACTGTTCCGAACATGTTCCGAACATTCCATGTGCCCTAGGTCAATGAAATGGTTTAGAACTTTTTGGACAAACAACATGGTGGATAAGTTAACTCTATTTCTGTCAGCAGTACTCGAAATGATAGTGAGATGAATTTGGAAGAATCAGTAGTTACTGTAGCCATAGTTGCTGCTTCCACGTGATTTAACCTTTAATTATAATATTACTGAATCCTAAAAATATGCAACTGAACAATAAATGACGGATACATGTAATCTTTATATTATATAATTTTCACAGTGTTTTAACGTATATACACGGGTGATTTGCTACGTCACACGCACGGATACTTGAACATCGCCTCGAGGTAGGTTTATGCAGTTGTACAATTTAAAAAAAAGAAAACTAACAAAAATAAGTAGTTCACCGAAGGGCCCACATATCAGACTTCATTGTAAGTATACATTCATTGTGTGGAAACCCGTCAGTTTTGCAAACACTTCTGTAAAGTTAAAATTCCGGGCAAGGATACCGTTCACACAAAACCCATTTAACTATACAGAAGTGTTTGCAAAACTGACGGGTTTACACGCAATGAATGTATGCTAACAATGCAGTCTGATATGTGAGCCATACGGTGAACTACTTGGTTTTGTTAGTTTTCCTTTTTTTTAATTGTACAACTGCATAAACCTACCTCAAGGCGATGTTCAAATATCCGTGCGTGTGACATAGCAAACCACCCGTGCGTATAGAGAGGTTAGGTAGGAAATAGAGCAGATCTTAAAAAGGGCAGATCTGAGATTTTAATTGAGGGGCGCGAGTCAAAACAAAAGATTATGACTGAGCGTATCGAGGAAAAAAATGTTTGCATCTATCTGGCATATTTTGTATTTTTTTTTTAAATAATTTGAAATCCATAAATCCATCAGAGACAGTGGTGCTGCAAACCAAATTTTTTTTTCTAAAAAAATAATTGAATAAAGAAGGAGGGAAATGGAACTTCACGTTAAGAAGCTCCTGTGTTCTCCCAGGAATCAAATTTGCACCAAAATGATTGATTTATAAAACTATAGGGGACTGTATTCACAATTTACAAAGTCCCTCCTCCCCCTAAAAAATCCACGCAATTATTTTGTATTGCGTAATTTTAGGAAAATGAGTAAGGTGTAAACAAAATTCTATGTCAAAGAAAAGATCGTCGGCTCCGCCATCTTGATTCCTTCTGCACCACCTCAAAACTTGGTACACCCGGCACACTGTTCTGTTTGTTCGCGCAGAGTGTTCCGTACCACTTCATTCGCTAGAACATGTTCGGCACATCTCGAACATACGAAAGAAATACACCCTTAATAAAACGTGTTTCTGTAACTTATAAATGTTATGAAATGTACGCGCATCGGAGAAAAGGCCTGCAACGGCTCGTGTTTTGAGATCGATCAAGAAATCGACGTCATCTTATTAATTATCAACATTGTTTACGGAGATTGTCGAATCGTCATTAAATCATGCACTTATTTCTTATATTTTGTGAATTTTAGTCAGTGTTAATTACATGTACGAACAATGAACCATGCAAGTTGGCAGTTAATAAGCGACAAAATACAAATAATTACATCCCAGGTCTATTGTTAAACCATACGCTTTCTATCTCTGAAACTGCCTTTCTATGAATTACGTTATTGTTATAAGAACAATAGCCTGTGTTCACAGGGTGTGACGACAGGGGTTTCTGGAAACCCTTGTCTTCGTATATGTAAGAACATTGTAAAGTAATCAAGACAATATAATTTTGCCTTGGGGAACAATGGGAGAAAATCCATGGTCTTAATGATTAAGTAAGGCAAAATTCTATTGTCGAGAGTACTTTACTATGTTCTAAACACCCTGTGAGCACGGCCTATTGTGCCTACAACAATGAAGTAATTAATTACCACTCAGCTGAAAATAACACGAAAACTGGATATTGAAAAACTGAAAAAGAAAACATAAAGATCTTGTTAATGAAGTATAGTCTGAAAAAAATTCAAGCAATCGTTAAAAAAAAACTAAATAATAATAAAAAAAATCGTAAAAAAAACTTGGTCGGGAAAGCATTGTAAAAAGAAAATATACTATATGTTGGCACCCTTTCAAAAGATTAACATTGGTGGATCCAGGGAGGGGGAGGGGCTCCCCTTTTTTTCGGAAAATTTATTAAAATTATGTGAAAATTGTCGAAAATGAGACTGTTATTACCTTTTTTTTTTATTCTGAAACTTTTTTTTTATTGTCTGCATCCAAGCTTTTTAGAAAAACAATACAAAATAAAACAAAACAAAAAACATTGACCTGTTAAATGCGCACTTAAAAACTGAAGTTTATTGGTAGAAAAATACTTTGTCATATTCAACATATATTTTTACTTATTTTATTTAGCAGTTCTGAGTAATATTTGTGACAATATGGTTAATATCCATTTTCTACAAAAAGTTCAGTTTAATATAACACGTCTATCATTCCTGAAGATCATATGTATATCGAATAACATCTCTCATTAATAACCAATCAATCTGTTTAATCCTTAATACAATTCAGTCGTTCAATCTATCTTTATAGAAGAGGTACCCAATGGGGAAACCACAAAAATGTATCGATTTATGAAATTTAATGTTTCTGTGTTTATTGTTTTTTCTTTTTTATGATATTTTGTAATGAATATTTCGTGTATTTAGAATAACACGGGGAGTAAGTTAGTTATACACTTCGGTATACGGTGTTTCTGGATTAGAAACCCCTATACCTCAGTGTATAACTATTACGTAATCGATGATAATTTTCGTTCTCAAAAGGCGGAAAGTGGTTCGATTAGCTGTTTAATGTGAAATATTTACCTCTATTTCGTCATTTTATATCTATTTACCAATTTCCAAAACATATCATTTTTTTTGTCAAAATCGTACCTTATGCCACTTTGACTTTTTTTGTGATAAATTGTAAAACAAATTAAAACTTTTTGTCGGTCAATTTCTTTATAGGGATCTGTAGTGAAGATGAAAAGGAATTTAAGTTTTATCAAATTAAAACATCTGAATATCTGAATTTCTTTATCTGAAAAAAAAGTTTCATGAGGAGCCATTAAATAACAACTGAAGCATGTTTATCTAATCCAATTATGAATACTGATTAATCGTACATGTAACTAGTGTAAACAACCGATTGTTGTACTTTCATAATGGCGGACGATAGTAACGCCACCTAGTGTCCACGAACGATAACTAGGTAATCACCGATTTCTGAAAACGTCTATATAAAGAACACATTTGTTGTGCAAATGGTCTTTTTGGTCCCCATCATGCAAATTTCATGTTACATAATAGAAATAAAATAACAATGGCGTCCACAATAAAAGGAAGTACCTATTCTTTGTTTGTGTATATGCATAGCATAACAAATTGAGGGATAATGTTTAGCTTTTTCGAATATTGTTAAGGTTAGAGGGTTATGGTGTTTAACGCCACATTCAACAATATTTCAGTTACTAAAGTATATCGTGGAGGTCAGTTTTATTGGTGGAGGAAAACGGAGTATCCGGAGAAAACCACCGACCTGTCACAAGTCACTGACAAACTTTATCACATAATGCTGTATCGATTATCGATTACACCTCGCCTGAGTGGAATTTGAACTCAAGATGTTAGTGGTGATAGGCACTGATTGCATTGGTAGTTGTTAATGTAACTACCATACGACCACGACCATAATGGCTCCTAAATCTTAAGTTTAAGATCTGCAAAAAGGCAACACAAAAAAATTGAAAAGGACCAATGAATGGTAACGGATTTACAGTTTGGATTTAGTGGTTTCATATTTATATGAACAAAGGTAATCTTATATTTCCATTTGCACAAAGAACGAATAAAATAAAACTTTGTATGCAACCAACTAACGCACAGTCGAGAGTTGGTAACGTTCCTTCTACGTTTTAAATATAGGTAAGTTATAATGAATAATTAAATCCTCGCGGCCATATTGAAAGATTAATCGGTATAAAAAGTGCACGCACAGCCATTTAGTTGTATCCAAAAGACACAGCTGTTTTGAAATACGACAAACAAATGTTATATCACGAAAGGATACAAAAAGCAAAGGTATATGGAAAATAAAGAATATCGTTTCATTCACTGTGACACATGACATTTTCCTTCAAAATATACATAAGCAACTGGTCAGTAACAAAAAACGACAAATCAAAACAATAACTGAATATGTGTATTTTTTTTTTTTTTTTTTTTAAACATTTATAGATTGACATTTATATTTTACCAAATAACTTGCATATGTTACAAAGCACCCAATTATTCTTTGTCACAGCTATTGTTCTTCTGGTTATGAAAATGTATATTTGCTAGGTATTTTTTCAAAAATAAAATAATATCATTCTTGAGAGTCTGCAAGGAAATTTACCAAAAGTAGAATTCTAAAATATTGAAATATACTTATTCCAAGTCAAGACTAGTTTTCTTCTATTTCTAGAAATGTACAGTTAGTGGGTACTTAAAAAAAGTTCTCTTAGAGTCATCCTGAATATTTACCGAATAAGGGTAATAACAAAATTACCGAACACCGAGCAATCTTCTAAAAGGAAAGTCAAAACTCATAAATCAACAAACAGACAAGATCAGTCAACAACCGAAAACTGGGAAACCGCAATGACCCTGACTTGGTACAGGCACCTCTAAAGAAATGGTGGGCCGAATCAGATCCCACGGCGCCAAACCTCCCGCTTTCACTACGCTTCAAAGGGTCCGGTTGTCACTACAACAGCACCCACAACAACACTGGCACAAAATAGCTAAAACAGTAGTCAACGGAGTACCAAATTCAGTCAGGAGGGCAGAACACCTCCCGCGAACCATCTCCATCAACAACCATGAGTCCCCTGAAGTATTTTAACTACGAAAGCAAATGTCAAAAACACTCACACACCACACACCCGCAAAAAATCATCCACGACACTGCAGCTTACTCCACGCTAAAACCACGCATATCAAACCCCCACCCCTATACATTCTCACTACATGAAAATCCATCGTCCACCACCGTCTCTGCAGAGACAGAACACACCCCGACATCCCGGCATCGGAATACAAACTTTTCAAGAGATCGAATAAAGCGAATCTTTCTATAGCCCTGGTCTAGCAGTCTGTCTCTCAGACAAAGATGACGCCCCAAGAAAGCCGAATAATTGCCACTGCACAACGAATCAACCGCGAGATGCAAACACCACATGCAGGGGAAGCTCGCATATTGCTGCACACATTTGGAAAATGTATGATTTTAAAATTGAAGTCGACCCGTTTATCATAAATTTTAGTACTGAGTTGCCCACTGTCGTCAAACTCGTGGTACAAGTCCAAAAATGATGCGGACGAAGCTGTACCCGCGGTCTCTCCAATTTCCATCTCTGGCAAAGTTTGAATTCAGATATTTTGAAATCCAAATGTTCTAGTTCACAGCTTTTGTTCTGGTTTTCGTAATGTATGTCGATTGCTAGGCAATTTTCATAACCAAGAAGAAAAAAAAAAGTACATTCTAGCTTGGCGAGCCTTCCAGGATATTAAGCAAAGTTTGAATTCAAATATTTTGAAATCCAATTGTGCCCTGTCACAGGTAATGTCCTACTGATTTCAGTAATCTAAGGTTGCCAGGTGCATGTCCTTAAATTAATATGTCGAAAAGTCGTCCCAAAGTTAGAAAACAAATCTTTTAAAATCCAGTTGTTCCATACCACAACATTTGTTCTTCTCCTTCTAAAGATGTACGGTTGCGTTGTTCTTTTCCAGAAATTATAGGAAGCTATTTATATTTGTAGTACATAGCTATAAAAAAAAATAAGATATGATGTTTTTGGGACTGGACAACATATACAAGGTATAAAATCAACATCTTAAGTGAAGGTCACATTGAGATCGTGAGAGCCAGTTAAGATCGAAACTTTACATCAAAAGAGATTATTGCAATGTTTCTATAGAGAACTTTCCATTTATATGTGGCAACATTTTGGCAGCACCTGCATGTACTAGAGTATATATCTAATTTTAAACGGAATTCCAGAGCTTGTGGTTCACATAAGGATTTCCTTGATAGAGGGTAGAAGCTCTTGAACCAAGGTTTTCCTTGATAGAGGGTAGAAGCTCTTGAACCAAGGTTTTCCTAGTGGTTAAGTTGAAGTCACAACTTCGGAAGTTTTAACGACTGGATTTACCGTTCCGGAATATCTATGATACAGATCACTATGGATACGCTTCGTTTGTGGTAATCACAATGCCGTTCTCCTACCCATATCATGTATTTTTGTGGTA
>MJUT01043264.1:48308-75661 GCA_002080005.1 Gigantidas platifrons
TTTTGACAATTGATACTGTACACAAGGTTACGAGTTTTGACAATTGATACTGTACACAAGGTTATGTTAGATTTATCGTTTAACGCCACCTTTCAACAATATGTCTGTTATATCGTGGCGGTCAATTTTATTGGTGGAGGAGACCGAAGTATCCGGAGAAAAACACCATCAACCTGTCGCAAGTCAGTGACAATCTTTATCACATAATGTTGTATCCAGTACACATCGCCTGAGCGGGATTCGAACTCACATCATTAGTACTGGACGCAACGTATAAAGCTATACATGTATTGTTTATGTAAGTTGATACTACTGGCACATTGACAGTTTTTTAAGAGTTTTTTTCTTACTCTTAACGAAAGCACTTGGTTTCTGATACATTACTCTATTCGTCTATGGTAAACTATTCACCACAGTATTGCAACATGTCTTTAATTGTTTAGAAAGCTGTATCCGCCACATCATGGGCTAGACATTAATAACTGATTTTGGTACCTATATTATTAAAAAAAATATTTACTTCCTCCCAAAGACTTCTACATAATTTGTCTTTCCAATCTTTTGACTATAAATGTACCTAATAACGGTTATTTCAGAAACCCCGTTGTACGCACTAAATTAGATATCTACGTTTTTATTACTATCAGTCTGTTGGATAACTCTTCTGTGGGGACTGTTAGTCCCTGAGGATATCACCCACCCAGTATTTAGTTCCTTGACACTGACATGGACTTTTTGATATTTTAATATGTTGAAAATTTACAATTCCTAAAGGTACATGTTTGTAAATTATCAAAATTAACCTCAATGGTCTTGGGTTTTTTTTTTTTGTCTTTTGTTTTACTGGCTTCCAATGACTTTTAAATTATTTGACTTTCCAATCTTTCGACTATCAGGGTATCTTATGAAGGTTATTCTAGAACCGTGTCATGAACACTAAATTATATATCTATGCAATAATTGTAATATACCAACCTCAGAATATGAACTACATCCGTCCAGACGCTTTATAAATTATATATCTATGCAATAATTGTAATATACCAACCTCAGAATATGAATTACATCCGTCCAGACCTTTATAAATTATATCTATGCAATAATTGTAATATACCAACCTCAGAATATGAACTACATCCGTCCAGACGCTTTATAAATTATATATCTATGCAATAATTGTAATATACCAACCACAGAATATGAACTACATCCCTCCAGACGCTTTATAAATTATATATCTATGCAATAATTGTAATATACCAACCTCAGAATATGAACTACATTCGTCCAGACGCTTTATAAATTATATATCTATGCAACAATTGTAATATACCAACCTCAGAATATGAACTACATCCGTCCAGACGCTTTATAAAATTGCATACTATTTCAACAGACCAATTCGCGATGTTTTCCTTTGCACAAGAACATCTATCGAAAACATACGTATTCTGTTTTTCAGGGTCTGTTTGATTTATCCATAAATGTTTTAATTTTCTGTGCTTTTTGGCAAGTACGGCTTCAGTAGAATACACTTGGCTGTTCCGGTTTTGACAATGATCAGTGTCTTTTTGTTTCCGTAAATCTGTTAAATTTGAAATTTTGTTGTTAGAATCTGTTTTTGTCTTTTTCAAAGAGAGATCAAGCGGTGTACTCGAGTCCAACTCCTCCATTGATCCATGTTTAACACCAGAACACAAAGAATTAGGCTTAACTGAATGAGCAGGTTTAATCGTCAGAGATAACAATGGATTATCGGATGACGATTTTGTTTTGGAATTGAAACAAGTAGAGCTTTTTCCTAGTTGGGATTTAGACGTGGATATTGATCCCTGATCACTCCATGCACTCTGGAGAGATGTCATTCTAAGAACGTCAAAAGATGGAGGCGATGTTGCTATGTACGGGGATTGCATCGGAGATGAGATAGGAGTTTTCAAACTATCTGGATAAGACTCCCTCTGTTGAGAACCTGTACTGCCCAATAATGGTGGATATGGGGGCATAAATTGTGCTATCGGTATGTGCATACCATTATACTGCCTTGGAGACTGAAAAAACGGGAATAGAGGGTTCCTGCAATGAAAATAATATATACTAGTAATTTGTTTTATTTTACATGTGTGGCTTAATTTCAGTTATATTTTGGATTTTGTCTGTTAAGCTCATAAATATACTTGAAATAAACTGAAGTGTAGAATTAAATATATCAAACTAGTCCCTAAATGTCAACTACTAACAGACAAATCGATTGCTTTAAGATACCATGGAATTAGTATTTCAGTTGAACATATGTTTAGTGCATACTCTAGAAGATAATGCTATATATTGAATTACACAGAATTACGAAAACCTTCTACTTAATGCATTGGCTGCAATGAATCATGATAAATAACGAGCCAGACTGTAAAATTGACATATTATGTAAATGAACTTTATGTCCATTATAAGTAAATTTTGTCATTCCAACGCGTACTTTCTTGGTGTAAACAGATACCATCGTTAGGTTCGTTGTAGTATCGGCATCAACTCGTCGGTAATGTGTTAATAAATAAAACACAGTAACGATGTCCTTTGTTTTTGAAAACGAGGCTGCACAAAACATATAGATCTCGAGTGTTTGTTTTACTAATGTGACCTACAAATTAAGAAGGTATATTTCCGTTTTGTGTTAAAAAATGGGTTTAACCAAATACATGCTATGAGTGTATATGGTTACCTTGAACTTGTATTTTTCGACCTTGAATATACTACAATCGGTTCAATTAGTTCATAAGATAGTAATGATTTTAGTGGAAGTCTTTGTACATTGAGTATTAATATAAATAAATTACAGAAATACCAGCTTTAAAATACAGTTAAATATGTATTAAGAAGTCAAATTTTGGACAAAGGAAAGGTGGTCTTTTAAATAGGTTACCACATAAAAGAGGTTCAATTAATACGAAATTTTCTATGACAGGACAGGATAAAGATGACCTTCTAACACAGATGACTACTTAATAGAGCTGACCTAAGGGCAGGTTTGACGGTCGTGTATATATACCTACCATGAAATTGCATTTCGTGAGGCTTCCAGTCTACGCATATATTCATCATAACTATTCTGTAGAGGTGATCCTGATTGACTATGAATTTCGCCATTGATTCTAGGGACAGTGGATGACAGATTTATTAAAGGTTTGTCCATATCTTTTGGAGACATCTTGTGTGTCAAAGTGGGAACTTCGTCCTTGTGTTTGTCGCTGCAGGTCTTGTATGCTGGAATATCTGGGCTATTACACATTTTGGAAGACTTTCTATCGCTGGTATGATGGTCATACATTTCGCTTTCGCTTCTTTTAGATATTATGGGGAATATATTTATGGGCTTTTTGTCCATGAAACAATCATTTTGAGTTTTTTCGTCTTTCGACAACATTGGTCTGACACATGGATTGCTTTGGTCCGTCTTATTGTATGTAACATCTTCAATGACACAAGATTTTGAGACTGATTCAAAACCAGCGTCAATGGCTACTTTTTGTTTTTCAAGTGTTTTGCATTCAATACCAGCGTCTGTTGACACTTTTTGTTGTTTAACGATTGGAATGTGTTTTTCTTGCACAGCCTGGTCATTTTTCATTATATGTGCACGTTTTCGTTTATTGCGCTTAACTTTAGGAACCTTTACTGAACATAAAGTTGAACCAGTGTCGTCTGCTGTTACATTGTTTGGAGTGTCAACACCTTCTTGAACCATATCAGTTTTCGAAACTTTTGAATCAAGTTCTACGTGACAACTGCTTATTAAAGGCAAAGATAAAATGACATTCTTTGGTTCCATTGGTTCCTTTGGCTCATCTGTATCGTTATAATCCGCATTATTACGACCTTCACCTTGATCTGTTGTGGATATAGTACATCGTCCACTAAATTGTGACGAATCGGGTTGATCTCCACTATTATCCATTTCCGTCACATGTGGTACAAGTGTGGGTGGAGAGTCTGCTAAAAATAGACAAAAGTAATATGTCTTACAAATTTATGAAAGTAGAAGGGTAAAACTGACATTGCAAAATACAGGAGTTCAGATGTCAACCATAAAATCGAATTTCAGATGGACTAGAATAAACAACAACAAAAAACGATAAGATTGATTGATTGATTGATTGATTGATTGTTGGATGCAAGACATTCAGTGGCAAATATTTAATGCATATCTAGGATGAGAACAAGTTTAACAAAATATAAATATTATACAGATATGAGGGAAACAGTTGGACAACCATTGAAACGACTTTTGTCTACCACTGGGAAAGTATGGTGATTTTATCCTGCCTTTTGCAGCAGACTTTTTTTTCTTCCAAGTCCATAAAAGTTGTCTATTACGTGGAAAAACGTTGCAACCTTCACACACGACACATACTATATGGTTCAGGGTAAGACTTTTCGTATCATGACCTAACAACCCCTGTCGAGGGGGCATCCCCTTATTGGCCGACTGGGGACGTGCTGAGCAGCTCTATGGGTTGACCCCTGCGAATTATCACCATAAGTACCCAGAATAGTTTGAAGATAACAAAGGGTAATCAAAAGTCGTACATCGATGGACAGACAGACAGACAGACAATGGCCACAGAATTTGAATTTCCGTTATAATATTGACACGTTTAACCATTAGTTAGATTTGTTAACGATTGTGGTAAAACGATCAACATTTATCTCTTTAAATGTTTTTCACATTATATCTATGCTAATAAAACTGACACATTATGTCCGTCAAATGTCTGTGATCAATCGTAGCATATCAAAATGGCTCAACTGATACTCATGTTTTCAAATCTCTTAAATGCCGCTTTATGATATTTGTTTTCATTAGATGAGCTATGTTTGAAATTATTTTGTTTTATGAAGAATTTATATATATATATATATAAGCCATTATTGTTTGTCTTTTTGTCTTTTTCTCTTTTGCTCATTGTTTTGTCTCTCCATCGTACGGCTTCTGATTATAACTTCAAACATATCTTGTATTAAACAGGATCATTATTACAGTACCAGTTCAATATTAGCATCTTGTAGAAATACGTGGTACAACAACATAAAGATAATATACCTCCATGATATATACTGGCATAGAGAGACGTATAGTCTGACTCATTGTTAAATCGATCACGTGCTTTCCCAGAGGATAATTTTCGAACACGTTTCAATTAGATTCTGCCTTGTGTTCTGTGACAGCCATATCAGGTTTCATATCGGTACGAAAAACAAACATTTGTCAAGCACACGGCCAATGATCAATGGCCATAAACAGTTATTATATATTATATAAACACAACACGAATATATTTACAAATGTGATCTAATTTGCCATGTTGTCAATAAATACAATCGATGGATAAACTGAGAGTACTTTCACCAATATAAGTGTGCTTATAATAATTTTACGATCGTAGACCTTATCTATTAGGAGATCGGGTAACCCCTTGTAAAACTGATAAGCTATGGGAATTTGCATTACACAAACAGGGGCAACATTTGTTTTAGATTATTATATTAGAAAAGATAGACAATGTTCGCTACCGATATCAAAGTTTTGATATTTACTTATTGATTTTGATGTATTTGTATAAACAATAGGTAAACATCTGTTTTCTCCAACTTCGTGTCGATTACACAGTTTACCAAGACAATAATGTTACTATATACATCAATACAACTATAAACGTGAGAAAGAAAATAAATATCTCTTTATATATCGATCTGTAAGCTGTAGTAACACTGTGATGTCGATATTCTATGTTAATGGTCGATTTACCCAACAAAAAGCCTTATGCAAATGTATTAGCAAAAATCCGTTGTAAACCAGGTAAAATGTATTCTAAAACAACCTTGAACGACAAACTTGGTTTAATTACTTTTCAGTTTTTCAATGTAAGAACGAACATCTTGGGTATTTTGCTTGAAGCAAGTTTTGCTTTTTATCCTTTTATAATTGCAATGGATCCTATTGTACGTAGTGTCTAAAATATTCACAATAATAATTCCAGCATTACGTGTTATGGTGTTTAACGCCACTTTCAACAATATTTCAGTTATATCGTGGCTGTCAGTTTTATTGTTGGAGGTAATCAGAGTACTCCGAGAAAACGATCGACCTGTCTCAAGTCACTGGCACACTTTATCACATAATGTTATATCAAGTATACCTCCCCATGAGTGAATTCCAGTCTTACAAAAAAAAAAACAATAATAATATAGTGACAATTACATTAGCGACTGACGTAGGCAAAATGATAATAAAAAAATAACACAATCTATCGCATGGTCAAATCTTTACCTGTTTTCAAAGACTGTTCAAGTTCTAGAGATGGCATGCTGTTCTGAACATCGTCTACTATTGACGGCATCGAATCGCTCAAGGTCTCGCTGTTTGGTAGCAGAGGTTTACATCCAGCACCGAGATAATGTTCCGAGTCGAACTGTTGATTTTCATTGCATGTTTCGTCCGTTGTATCTTTTCCCAGTTCACCATCTTTGTCCCGATCAGATTCCATACAGTTCTTTGTTATTCTATTAAAATCCAAGCAAATATCAAGAATATTAAAAATTCATGTATCATATTCTGTTTTAAAATTAATTCAGTTTTAAATCAATGCAATAATGATTTATAGTCTATAAATTCATAAAGTAAATATATTAAGTGAAGCATTGGTGTTATAAAAATGAAATGAGGCAATCTGTTATACATCATTTCATTGTAAATAGTGCCTTCAGGTTTGAATTTGTTTTGTATTCTATCAGTAATGTATTTTTTTTTTTTTTCATTTTATCAGTAGCAAATCTCGTATTCATGAGAGAAAAAAAATATATATCTAATTTTTTTTACATGTGAAATATACTTAAAGACAGTACTTCCTTCCTTATTGTGTAAATGTACTGAAAAATTAGTTTCGTATTTTTTGACGTGCAATCAAACCTGTATTGGGACCAAAAAAATTGGTCTTTCAAGACAGGTGACCTCTTAAAAAGGCTCAATTCATATGAATTTTTATATGACAGGAAAAGAAAAAGGTGACCTTTTAATACAGGTGACCGCTTAATAGAGGTGACCGCATGGATAGATTTGACTGTACTGTGTGTATTTCTGATTGGTCACGTTTGTTGTTCTGAGATATGAAATGGCGGCGATTTGTTTTCGTAGTAGTCTTTACAAATCATAATGTACAAACCTAAAATGACCACATTTATCTTCCGTAACAAATTACAATGTACAAAACGGAAGTGCATTTCGTGCTCCATCACTTGACATTTACATATATACTACACAATCGGACGGACCCCAGGAAGATAACACTGCACAATGAACGATTTATATCTTCTTACACCAGTCTGTACGTCTTGTGAAGTTAAAATAACTGACAAAAGTTTCCGCCTCACAAGATATTTTAATTGAGTATACTGATGTAAATAGTGCCATGTGTAAAACATATAACATGACATAACCAATAAATTAAATCCCTCCCTCACCGGTTACATTCATCAACCGTACCTAGTAATGGCGCCTACACACTGTTTTGTCGCTTCCTCCACACATGTTTGTTGATTTTCTTGTGTTAAAGTTGAGTATGGTGTAGTTTCACATGTAGAATCAGAGATGTCTGACTTCTCTGCGACACTTTCGTCACTGGCGATCGATTCATTCTGTCTGTTACCTGTGTCACAGTTTTCCGTAACCTTTATATGTGGATTCGTTTGATCCTTTTTGTCAGTACCTCCGGTTGAATATGTTTCTATTGTATCTGTGCTGATTCCTTTCTTCTCTTCCTCGTCCTCTGTCTCCGTCTCTACATTCTGGTTGAAATCTGTTGTATTTTTATCTTCACTCTCAACCACACTAGTGTTGTCCAAAACTTTTTTATTTGGAAGTTGGATTTCACTTTTATTGTTTTCTTTAGCATAGCTATACTCATTTTCGGAATAATAATTTTCGATTGTTTCGTCTGTTTCATTCCCATCATGACTTTCGTCCGTTGATTCTGACAGGTTCGTTTTGCTGTCTTGGCCTTTAACAATTTCTGAGTTGCCATCTGTGGTGTTTTCAGAGAGTTGCACACCATTTAAATGGCCAGGTAAGTCAGCCAGTACTGGTGGTTTTGTGTCTGTCAGTTTGGCCTTTCTTCCTCCTCCTCGTCGCACGCCTTTGCCTCTTCGCTTCTTCCTTCCTTGTGTCTGCTGTGTTTCATTCGTATTTTCTTCGTTCTGAAAATCAAAATATACACTTTTGTGAACATCGCTTTAACTTTTGCTTGGCTATAATCTTCGGTAAGTCCCATTCTATATGTATTAGAGATGTGGTTAGAGTTGTGGTGTTTAACGACACTTTCAACAATATTTCAGTTATATTCTGGCGGTCAGTTTTATTGGCGGAGGAAACCAGAATACCCGGAGAAAACCACCGACCTGCCGCAAGTCACTGACAAACTTTATCACATAAGGTTGTATCAAGTACACCTCACCATGAGCGGGATTCGAACTCAAACCTTTCAGCGGTGATCGGCACTGATTGCATATATAGTAAATTCAACTACCATAGATCACGACCATCAAGGCCCCTTAGTATAAGTAAATGCTCAGTAACGTAAGAAGTGTAATGAAGCTGCAGTCGCTCACATGTGTTTGTTATTCGTTTCAGTGTTGCCAACATGGCTCAAATGATAATATTTATACTAAACATACATTTTGTTGCATAATCCTTCATATTTATTTCAAATTCGACCCATTTCTCAGTAAATAACACAGAATATTGAACTAACAGACCTCATTTACACACGATATAATTACAAACATCACCTAACAATCTTCTTCACTAAATTATAGATGTTGAACGTTATAAATTCATCCAATTCTAAATTTAACTCATCCAAACATAACAGATGCTGTTAGAATTGTGAAAGTATTAATATAGTAATCTTGGGTGAAGGGTAGGGGTGACAGTACTATTTTAAATCTTGGGTGAAGGGTAGGGGTGAAGGGTAGGGGTGACAGTACTATTTTAAATCTTGGGTGAAGGGTAGGGGTGACAGAACTATTTTAAGAGACTATCCAATGACATATGTCGAGAACCCGTCCGGAGCACTCAAGTTTACCCCTGGTTTTTAGTGGGGTTCGTGTTACTCGATCTTTAGTTTTATGTGTATGTTTTGTAGATCGTTGTTTGATCTTTTGTTCTTTTTCTTTTGTCCATTGTGTTGTCTGTTCTTCTTCGATTTACGGATTCTGATTACCTCTTTGGTATATTCTAACTCTTTTTAATTTGTCTTGTATTTTGGAGAATATCATTGTAGTAATATTAAGGGTGCTGAAATAATACTTTTCACGCAAAGATATGTCACTACAACATTTTTTTTTCAAAAGTGATATTAGCTATAATTTTCAGTGGAGGGAGAAATAGAGTGTACCATTTTGAAAGGGGTCCATCTAGGGCCAAATTCTGATTTAACACGTTCTAATCGTTTCAGGGGGGGGGGGAGGTTGTTGTTTCATTTATGCTATGTGGGTCCAATTTGTTGATAGAGGGAATTTAACCGGAATAGACGGGGAAAGCCACTGACCTGTCGTTAAGGATGCCGCAAAGAACGGACAAACTTTTATCACATAATGGCGAGAATAGAACTCACAATAGTATTAGAGATATGTACTGACTACAAAGGTGAATATTTATCCTACTATCATATGATCACGGCAACGATGACGTCAGGTACTTGTAGGTGGGGTGATGAGTTTACCAGATGTGAGATAACATGGTTTATTAGATATATTTATTATTGAAATTTACAGTTCCTAAATAATGTAATTGTTATTACTAGTAAATCTAAGGTTCTCCTCTCTCTTACATAGCTGAATTGGCTATCATAGTTTTCTTGTTGACAAAGACGTTTAAAGTATTTGTCTTTCAACTCTTTTGACTTTGGGCGTACCAGATGAAGTAACAAAACCGTAGATATTAACTTTAGTGCACACGACGCATTCATTACCTTCATCAGAAAGTTATTCCAGAAACACGGAATAATCATCGGGAAGGTTATTCTAGAAACACGTCGTGCGCACTAAGGAATATTCTTCCAGAAAAGCGTCGTGCGCACTAAGGAATGTTCTTCCAGAAAAGCGTCGTGCGCACTAAGGAATGTTCTTCCAGAAAAGCGTCGTGCGCACTAAATCAGATATTTCCGCGTTTGTTGTACTTGACCTACACGCTCAGCTGAGGCATCATCCATGTAGTACATTTTTTGTACTAACTCACTAAGACAACAGAATATGTGGGACAACAAGCCTTTGATCTTAGTCCTTAGTGTAATTATTATGTTATCGGTGTTACGGTGCTCGTGTTCAATGCGTACATTGTAAGATCGCTGTCGGATCAAACCAAAGACTGAAATTGGTGATTACTGCTTCTCCACTTAAAACATAACATTGGGTTATATCCGAGTCGGTGCGAAAACATACAATTTGTACAGGACCATAGATAGATTCAGGGGGAGTCCTCCCTCAATCTGCATGATTTTGTTAAATCATTGGATTATTGGGGTAATTTATTGGCTTCCCGTTTATCAACCAAAATGTAGCGGGTCTCTCCTTCTGAGGAGAATTATTGTTACACTGCTTACTAACGTGTAAACTTGGTTGAAACAGTTAAAGGATGGGAAATGAAAATATGATGATAAATTATCGATTGCAGATGGTATCTCACGTACAAACCGTGTGTGGTGATAATAAACTAACAAATTACACGTGTGTGATGATTGTAAACTAACACGTCACGGAATCATTTACACACACAAAGAAAATTACCACTTCCTGGTACGAGAAAAAAATATTTAAAAAAAAACAACAGAGAAGTGTTCACCTAACACAATACATGTATATCAAATTTAAATATCAAATCTAGAAATCTAAAAAAATAATTCATAATCTTAACAATTGCAGGAAATATTATTTTACATACATGTGTTTATGCTTATATCTGAAAATCTTTTGCAGATTAATAATGCATTTACAATAAATTATCGTAAACGATTGTAAATGTTTCTTATGTTTCAGATTCTTTATAGACTTTGGCACCTGTTATTGCAATACCTACGCTAAACTTGAAGATAGCATCGTCATATCTTTACTTCAAGACATATCAACAACATTTTACGACAACAGAGTTGCCACCTCAATCAGTTACACAAAAGTACCATCTCTGTTAGAGAGACTTATTTACGATAACTGTATACAATTTACTTTTAGATCGATTGCCACAAACGAATACGATACAAAGCAAACAAAAATAAACATGACAAATAAATTCTTTCGCCATTTCTGATAATAGCCATGTGTGATTGACGGTCAGTTTCCGTTTCTTTAGATGATGTGATTGTTCCGTCTCAATTCGTTTCGTTCGAAGCTGTTATAATGAAAATCGATGTTCCAAAGGAGAAAACAACGACACTCCAACACAGTTAGCAGAAGGCTCATGACTAATTGAAGAAATTCAAAATCTTACAACTTTGTATATAGATATATTAAATTTTCTGTGTCAAACACAAAATTGTCTCGACTTTTTAATGTAAATGAAACATACAATAGCAGTTGTTCTAGAAAACATTTGCGGATCATTAAAACATTCTCTTCAGTAATAAGATAATATATAATGTGGTTTTAGTCTGAAGGCGTCATGAAGATGGAAGTAATCATTGAATTAATGCACGGCATTTTGTTGTTTACTGTACAACTAGATAAAAATAAAACTTTCCGTAAGAATAATAAATGTTCGATTTAAGAATCTTCTCCAGAACGTTAATAATTTGACTTCTTTTTTGTATTCATTAGAAAATGGCGTGACAGTTTAAAGCGTTTAAACCTTATTAAGGACAAATGCTAGAATAATGCTAGTAATATCAGACAGAGCAATATTTAATAATCCCAAAATTACTACTATTGATTAACACTGATAGCTTTGACTGGAGTAAATGAGGAAATTTTCCATTTAATACGGTCCATATATTCTAACAAGCACGTACACATGATGAAAGAGAGAAAGATCTTTGTGATAAGGGGGCGATGCATATAAAATATTGCAAGCAGATTAGCAGAAAAATATGATAAGCATCATAAATAACGGAAGTAAACCTCAGTGAACCATGAACAAAATATTAGAAAAACATTTTTTTTTCGCAATTCTTATGTTACATAAAATACAAAACCATTAATATTTTAATGGCAGACGTATATACTAACGTCATTGTATATATATATTTCAATGCATATCAAATATATGCGCAATATAAATAAAAGCGCAATACAACTATACAGAATAAAACTGTCAAATCTGCCTTAAAGGGCACTTCTTTATAACAAATCACTGACTATAAAGGACAGTCTCGTTTTCCCATTAATGAATAGTGCATATAATTTTATCATGTGTATAAAGAGCAAGCTAAAAAAAAGTCATATTTTCATGTTCCCTTGAGTGCCTTTTAGAAATATACATACGAAATATCAAACGGTTAGTAATGCGTAGATGTACGAAATCAACACAAACGGGATCCACCGTTCACACAGGGGGTACAGAAAAGGATAATTTTATTACATGTGAAAATCTTTAGACAAGTGACCGACAAAACTAGAATAAAATCATAGATTACAAAGTACAATCGTAAATTGTGTGTTCAACTATAAGTAAAACTACGCAGTCTTTGTGCGTAAATATTAACGATTTAACAGAAGGATTTCCTGAGGATTTAAACAAAAACGGATGTCCCAAGATAAATATTTATTGATGGACATGTGTACATTTCAAACATATCCATTTCCTTTCTCTATAAAATTGTTATTCGCATGTGGAATTGACAACGTCTCTATCATTTAAAATTGCGTCACGATAACCTTTAATTAAACATGCCATTAATATAAATTAATCGTAAATTGTTAGATTCTATACTTTCAATCAATAAACTAAACAATACATGTATCTTATACAAGTCAAGCTGTCGCGTTGAGCGTGATAAATATAACACTTCAAAACCATTTCGGGATTCCGTACTTTTCGGAAATTGACGGTGGTTGATCAAGAAAAACCACAATTCCGTAATACAGCTGTTGTGTGTATTGAATTAATAAACGATATTACAAATCCTCCTGGTAATAAGTGCGGCGAAGAGGCGAAGAACCGTTGAGCACGTTTCCCTGACAAAAATAAACATTTAAGACGTAAAGCTGTTTTGATTATTTGTATAGAGAAGTCTTAGTTTTATAGCTATGAAGTGACTATATCGTTGATTTACCATGACTTGAAATGTGTGAATGACGTAGAAATGAGCAATTATTTACGATTTTCTTTCCGTATTGAATGGTGTTATGTTATGTCTATTACAAACACAGTAATAACATTAATTATCTTTATATCTACAGTGGGGAATGAACATGTAGTAAATTGTTTTTCTCTAAGAAGCTTACAAAGGTTACGATATCGCTTTTTTTTTAATTGAATACACGTTGTTTCCGACTCTCTCTCGCACATACTCTCTCTCGGCAACTGGAGACGACATCCTTTTTTTTTTTTTTTTTTTAAATAGAATGCACCTCTCTCTCTCTCCAACTGTTTGACACATCCAGATGTTGCTATCACGCGGCGTGTTATTGAATGTTCCGGTAACAATGCATTCACAGCTTAAACAAAAGAGGTCTGATACGAGAGTTTATCGGTTTTTATCATAATATACAGCTAACTATTGACCTGCCATTATTTCATCCGCAAAATATCTGATGAAATATAATTTATTGGATTCTTTGTCCTATGTTCGCTTTTGCAGATAATAGCTCTGCGACAACCGGAAGTAATCGGTTAACTATAGCAGTTCGTCAATACTTGCTCTAGTGTCACGTTGCAAAGAAACCATGACAAACAAAATAATAATTATGTTAATTCACTTCCGTTGAAATTTTCGTTTCGAGGTCTTTATTGTGAATTTCTGTATCACCAAGATTTTAAATTGTGATGGACTCGCTTTGCTGTCGTAGATTTGGATTATTGAGTTGACATATTACGCCAAAAAAGTTATTTATTACAGTGATATACCCAACTGTTTTCCGTATTCAATTGTGAAATGTAGGACAAACCCCGGAGTGAAGACAAAGGGAGAAAGTCGAACATCATAAAACAATACATTGTACAAAACAAAATTGATGGAATTCCCAATATTTATAAATTTTTAAAGAAGATTATTTTTGTTCATAATTGATTTACGGAAATTGTAGTACGTGTTGAAGCTTTATATATTTTTTTATCTATAAATATTATCGTAATACTATTTATTATTTACTGTCTTGTCACGTTTCATCATAAAAATACGAGAATAAGTCAACAGAAAAGCCGATTAAATAACCATACTGATAATAAATTAAATTGTATGATGTAAGCTATTAAATTTCTTTCTCATAGAACTTACACCTTAACAACCATGGCGTCATAAATAATGTAATAAATGAATAGATTACATTGTCTCATAGAAAATTTCCGTTTGTTTGTTTGTTTGACAATATTTCAGTTATATCGTGGCAGTCAGTTTTATTAATTTGGTAGATGAAACCGGAGGACCCGGAGAAAACCACCGACCTGTCGCAAGTCACTGACAAACTATATCACATAATGTTGTACATTAGGAATTTCCGTAGTCTAATTTTTAGGATCGAACCCAATTGCATGGTGACTGATTTGTGCCATCTCGTTCTGTCGTCGCGCCATTACGACAAGGCGACACAGCGACGGTGCGATTTCCGCCGCTACGACATTACAACAGAATGCCGTCTGAACAAAATGACAGAACGAAAAAGGGCAGCAGAACGAAAAAAAATAATTTTTCGTTCTGTCGCCGCTAAATATCGCTACGTCGTTCTGTCGATAAGGTGCTTTTTTTCGCTGCGCCATAACGACATCTTCATCTAACGCTATTTTACTAAATCTCTCCAAGACGTATTGTCGCCGCGCCATGATTTATACTCCGGGTACGACGAGCAATACAATTGTTTCGATGGAGAAGCGATACTATTGCGAAATCATTGCTTTTTTGTCGCGTCGGTACTGTCGTTTTTAGTTCGTGTTGCCTAGTGATTTTGATATTTTTTTTATGATTTCAGATGGCTATTACTCAGCTACAGTAGTGTTATCGCTAGAAAGTTAATATAATTTCAACTCTGCTGCGATAGCAAGAGATGATCCTTGTGACGAAACTTTTCGCTAACGATGGTCAGCGATAACGTGCGTTGTCGCTGCGATGGGGTAGCGATGTTGAAAGCGACATCGCAAATCCGTCACATGGCTGTCGCACCCGGAACGATAATTCAAGTTCTGTCGAGGTGTTGTCTTCGTCATACGGAAATTTCCTTCGCCTCTGAATCAACGCTGTATTTGTCAAATCTAGCTAAAGACCTAGGGAAAAGAAGATGGATATTGAATATTGACAGGCTGGAGACCCCCCCACACACACACCGATAAGTAAATGGTTGTTGACTTCGTTCATGTTTACCTGTTGTATAAAAAAAACTGTTTGTTTTCTGAAGTTTTATGCAACCACACCCCTTTGAAAAATAAATTTGTGTCAGGTTAAATGAAAATGGTTCCGAATCTCCATGACGAAAATAAATGATATTACCCCCCTTTTTTTCTTCCTTACAACACACAGGTACACATATCGTAATAAATTGATTACGTTTTAATTCGATCGTCAAGACTAATTGACTTGACGGTAATTATATGTCTTCTCTTACGTTTATATAACGTGTATATAATTGCTTCAATCTGTTGCCATTAAATTTGTTCGTGACGAATGAAGGATATTTTCTTTATGTATCATGTACCGTGATCACATTTCATTTGCGTCGCCGACTGGGGTAGCGACCTTTAGCTAACTCGATATTTCAAAACTCTTCTCTTGTTGTATGCATAATTTGCATACGGAAACACTGGCATCGTGCCAATAAAATAGTGATAAATTAATCGATATACTTTCGTAAATTCAATACATTATATTGCTATCCTGTTTCGTCTATTTTATTTATTTTAAATAACAATGCCGCCACGTCTTTCCGTGCTTAATCTATTTCCGACTTTGAAATAAAGGTCTCATTTATGTATTTAATTATTTATGCAACGCCCCTCGGTTACAGAAAAGCACACAAAAGCAATAAACTGTGTTCTACGATAAAGTTAATGTTATCGCATGCACAGTTAATCAACCTCGTCGAAGAAGTATCGCGTGTAAGAACAAGGCACGTATACAGATAAAATATACACGTTACTTCTCATACGTGAAATAATTAATTTTTTGCTATGAATACATTTTGTATTACGCAGGCTAGGAGGAAAAAAAGCTGGTAATGTGATTAACACAAATTTCATATTTCTCTTGAAAAGCGGATATCCTGACGCAAATCACATGAAGAGGTTTTAGGAAGTGAATGCCATATTTCAAACGTGTGAATCGTCATTTATCATCTTATATATACATCCAATTGAAATCATTTTTTTTCACAAAAACAAACATAAATTAAAATCTATTTGCTAAATGTATGTACGAGTATATAATACAAATTAACGAATTCATGTTCACACCTACATAAGGTATGCCCACGGCTTCGGAAAAAATATCTAAAGATGACGGAAGTTTGTGATTAATTAAATACGTGTAATTCATCATTTTCTCTAAATATTATTTTGTGTATGTGTATGTAGTAAATAAAAAGATAAATCGTATTTGGGGGGTAAAATAAGCCATGATTTAATCAAAATATGTTTCAAATTTAACCTATGATTTTTTTAAGTGCAAATGTCTAACATTTAAATATACATCAAGGAGAAATCAATAACAATGTGGTTTCACAAACATTAGGTAAATAACTGCCTTTATATAGATAAAACATTTGTCGACATGAAACAAAACCCCGTATTTAATCTTCTTTTCCGTTCGTGACAAGCATTTTCGATTACAAAATTAGGCTTAATCTTATACATAGTATGGCTATCTTGTCGATAACAAACATATTTCTACGGTTCAATATCGTAATCCCAAACAAAGAAAAGAAAGGATAAATATTTAGTCAATACTAGATAAGGTATTTACGATTGTTGGACGCTTTCCCAGCTAACTTTCTTTGTTTACTTTTCATGACAATAAACACGTACACTCGATTTACCGCCTTCACCTATTGTATATATCATACTTCATTTCCGCAGCTACGGAAAATAACAAATTGCGTTCTCTCTTAACAGATGGCATTCTTTATTGATACATAATACATAGCTATCTTATAATTAGATTACACTCACCAAACCTTCTGTTGTTACTTTTATATATCCCTTTGAAAGAAGCAATTTAATGCTTTTCCCTTGGTGGCGAATAGAGCGTTTCCAATCTTTGGCAGTTTCTCGTCCGCTGACATACTGAAATTCATTGGGAGTCAACCATGACCCTTGAAAATCCACACATTGTCCTTTACTACCCTGCCATAATTTTTCAAGAGTCAATTTTGCTTTATTTGTTCCACATTCAACATCCATAATCGTCTCTCCATCTTTTATTATTGTTATGATAAAATCCTCAGAATCAACAACATTAACCTCTTCATTAATAGAATATTTTCCCGCTCGATGCTTCCTTCTTTTTTTCATTGTTAAAGATTCACACTCACGATTTTCAGATTTTAATTTCCTTTTTTCCGTAAATGATTTCGCCTTCATAATATTATCACATTAAAAAGAAAATCGGTTCCGCAGGCAATAGTAATACGAATCCTCAATGATCTGGCGTAAAATATACAATAATCTCTAATTACTTATTTTGCGCAAATGTTAACATACGTAAGTATTCCTGCTATCAATATCAACTCAGCAAGTTACAGTGATGACCTGTTTGACATTTACACATGTTGTATATATTTTCGTAGCGTCTCTTTTCGTCGTGTTTCCGAGTGCTGTATTAATATGAACTCACTCTGTCTGTGTATACAACACAAAGTGGCTTAGGCAGATTAAAAATGGGTCGTCATAAACCGCCGGTTAATGATATGTGGTGATTAAACAAGGAACAAAACTCTAAATTGAGATGATATATATACAAGCACAAACATCCTGCAGGCTTTTAATCGTCGTCAACGCATTGATTATCAATAAAAATAATTCACACTAGCGTAGCTTATCGCTCGTGTCCAGAAAACTTTGAATTATGCACGCACCAGTACAAACTACATTCATATCCTGAATAAACAATCAAACTTGTACACGTGTATCATATTAAAACTCTCAACAGAAATAAATACAAAATCTATGAAATCTAAAACCAATCGTAAATGATTGTTTAGGTAGAAAACCGTATCCGTTATGCGTCGACAGCTACGGAAAAACTCTTATGTATTTATTTTCTAACCGAGTCCGTATTTATATCGTCAATTGCTTCGGTGTAATGTATAATATTTTAACAAATAGTCATAAATATATAACGACCGTATTTTAAATGATCATATTCCCTGTACTAGACACTTAGTAGATATTATATGATCTATTTTCTCCGACTACGTATATACAATTCGTGCTTCAATCGCCATTTGCTTTTTATTAGTAATCTCGCTGTGATTAGTTAAGTAGACAATATCACTTTCTTTCGTGTCGATTCTATTCTTGTTAGAACCATTTTCTGATTATTTCTAGATCAATAAAAACTCACAATTCTCGCTCCATGTCGCGTCGCCACCGTTTATTATTGAATTAACTGACAGAAAACATTCACATTCACAATTTATATCAGTAACAAAAAAGCATGGATGATTAAAAAGCCCTTATACACGTCGTCGTAACGAAATCTAAAAAGTTTTAAAGTCTATCTCCCGGAGTCATGATGTATTAAATCGCCCTTTATTCATAGTTTGACAACACACTTAAGTTATGCGTGCTACGGAAATATTTCTCCGTGTTAATCTTGAATCAATCTTGAATTACGATACTATTTTAGATCAAATACAATAAAAAGTCTCAGTGTCCTGTATGTACGATAAATAAACACTCCTTTATAACTTTATACACATATGCCAAATTCTGGGTTGAAATAAAAAAGTATATTAATTCTTCATATATATTTAACACGGATGCGATCTAGAATGAATCGATGTATACACGAACACATGTAAAGAATGGAATGATAAATTGTCGTAAATATTCTATTGTTGGATTACAATGCAGCCATATATATAATAAATAAACAACTTATTTGTCCTTGTTATGAAAATTTTCGTCATTAAAGGTTATATTTTACAAACAATTACACCATTGGACAAATCTACATTGTAAGACAAAATTGCTCTATTTTCGATTGATTTTAATCACTCAATTTGATACACAAATAACTGTGACGGAAAACGATCTTCTATACTTCTCTAGATCAATACATAGACTGAAATATAGGAGTTTCAGATGTATAATTTACATTACAAACAATAAAACGACAACTGCCGGGTCTGAAATTACCCAAGTGCGCCACAGTTGTGTGCGACTTTATGTCACAAAATAACTTGAATTTAGGAGAAAATTGTCCAATTAATACGGTCAATCTCGATTTAATTAGCATATTAATACTAAGTTAATTATTAGCAATCGATTAGACTGAGGTAATTAAAAAAAAGAAGAAAATAATAGCTATTTATTGTGTTATCTTTTGTAGTCTATATCTATATATATATTATTCGATCAATTCTTGCTTATTTACGTCATGAACCCATAGAAATAATTATTTTAACATTTATGTACTACGTGAACGATATTTAAAGCCTGAGCTATTTGAAGCAAAAAGTATTAATTCGTCAATATATTTCACGGTTGTTCAACCTTTAACCCAACTTCACATCAAAATATTAACACGTTATATTTTTACATTTTTAAGTTTGTAACATTTTTTCAATCTTAGTCATTTTACTTACACAAAGCTTCAGTTATTTTAACCAAAAATTTTTTTTTTAAACTGACATTCATTGATCCGTATAAATACAGAGTCAAAATTGTGCACATTTTGAACAAATGTCGCCTGAAGCATATAGCCCATCACTCACCATGGCGAACATATGACTGCTGCTGGATGAAGTCGTATATACAACATACTGTCCTAAAAATGGGGAGGGGGGGGGTAGTGGCTTAGGATGGAGATCGTATTACATAACCCACCAGGAGAGGGGGTACATTAGATAATATTTGACACGGTGGTTTGAAAAACACCCCCATTGAAATATTCCCGAAGCATGAAAACCGTACTCATATATTCGAAGTACGAAATCTATAGGCCCATTCATATATTATTCAGTTATTGGTGACTTATTAAAATACAAGGCTAATTTTCAATATAAACACACATAAATCAATTTTACACCTTGTTATGTCAAACTATTACATAATTATATCAAAAAAATTGTCTTCGCCATAAATAGGCTGCGTAGACATTCAGAAATATTACCTATTGATATATCATAGCTTAAAAACCCACACCCACTGATATATTGAAGTGGAAAATTTACCACCCAATCATATAATCATAAACATGTATTTGAAAGCTGAAAAAGTCGACCCATACTCCAGTGGCACCTCTGTATATATACCATTTATTTATGGAAGTGACCCACCCGTGAAACAACTATAATTTTCTTTATTACATACTTAGTTAAAATAAAGGCATTTTTGAATGACCAATATGACCGGAAGTAAAGTGTCAATATTTTCACACCCCGAGAAAATAACCGGTTATTGGATTACTACAAGATCATTTCCATATCGAGGCCCATATTGGCCCGGGCCAATATGGGCCTCGACTTCGTCTCAAGCCAATATGGGTGTCTCTTTTCCATATTGGCCTGGTTATCATCCCTCGACCCATATTGGCCCTCGACTGCGTCTCGAGCCAATATGGGGGCCTCAGGGTGATAACCATGCCAATATGGAAATGCCCATGTATTAATCTGTGTTTATATACTCTCTCTCTCTCTCTCTCTCATCAATCAATCAATCAATCAATCAATCAATCAATCAATCAATCAATGTTAATCTCATATTTCTAGTTAGAGATTCAGTGTGTTTGTGGTAAAAGAGGGGGATGAGGTATTAGTGACGCATTCATGTATTAGACAATAGACTAAAATTCAAAATAACCACACACCATCTCTTTTGAACCTTAGTATGCTAAATTCTAACATGACTTTCTTCTTTCGCTTTGTGAACAAACGAGCGATTTATCGATTGGGTATAATCTCATTAGCACATGCGCCGGTGCATGTGACTGACTTTCCCGTCGTAAATATTGATGAATTATCGTCTGCTCGAATTTGGCAGCATAAATTGTGTGCGACATTGTCCGCAAACGTAAATATAAATTACTGTCTTCTAGTCAAAGTATACTACCGTAATCGAAATAATTCATGGAAGCCAGAATGTGTTTTGAGTTTTAACGTGTGTTGGCGGATATCAGTAATATTGGAGTGAGTGACTGTTATTTAACGTCTAGTGAACCATTTTTTACGTACATTTCAATGACTAGACCAACACGCTTAGTTATTATTTTTATAGTGCTAGCTTAGATAAACAACAGCACGCGCGGTAGACATGTCGGTCCACTCAAGCAGATGATCGTGATTCCGAGCCAACCAGTCTTATTCCTTAATGCTGCGAAAATCTTAAATTACTATAGGATAATCCCTCTAACAAAAACGTAGATATCTAATTTAGTGCTCACGGCGTGTTTCAGGAATAACCTTCATCAGGTACGTTCAAAATCGAAAGGTTGGAAAGACAAATAATTTAAAAAGTTTTGGGAGCAAGTACACCACAGGGTCTAGACAGGATCACCAAAATCAGCTAAGGCCACCCATGGCTGAGGGAGGAGAACTGTGATTGCAATTTGTATAGTGTGTACAGAAGAGAAGTAACTACGAGCAGACAGGTGACAATAAACTTGCATGCACCTCTGAACCATACGTGCTAAAATATCCACTCATGCAGAGTGTACACAAATCACGTTGATAAATTATTCATTTATCATACATATGAATTATTGATGATTGCAACATAGCAGAACATTGATATCTTTTCACTGAAGACATAAGCGGAATATCTACGATAATTTTATGTAAATTGTATACTTTGCATGTATTAATTATTTCAGTAAACGCATTTAACTGTAAAAGGACATTTTGTTTCCATTCTTGCGATGTAATGAAGAAACTTTGTTTTACATAATTTCCCGAAACTATATTTTTTACCTGAATAAAAATACCAATTAAATATTGTTATTAGAAAGTTCTATATCTATATATATATATATATATATATATTATTTATGGACAAATAAACCAGTACTATTTCACTATCAAAGCAATTAAAGGCATATTATGAGAAGAAAAAAGGGTTAAACAATTCTTGTCAACAATTCAACCAATATCACCACCACTAAATAAAACCTAACAAATATACTTCTTATATTATGATCAGATCATTGAACGTCAACACCAGGACATATGGCGGTGAAAGTCCAGGTATATACTGGCTTGGGAGGCACAAAATGAATGTCTTAAAAGATGAATACATATACTCTGTTTATCATACATTCGATATCGAGCCATAAAATGCCACTCAGTAGATATACTGGTCTGATGCCAATGGCGAGGAATGAAGAACTATAAAACAACCTTCCAAAATCCACGAGTGAGAGAGGGTATTTCAAAATGGTAAGATTTTCTTGTTTAAAACTGAACCAAAACGATTGATATTTATTCAACGTCAAGTAGGCAGTATTTCAGCTATATTGATGCCGACGTATTGATTGGTGTTCAACGTCCCATAAGCAGTATTTGAATTATATTGATGACGACATATTAATAGATTGTTGTTGAACAACAAGCAATCAATATATCAGCTGTATTGATGACGATTGATTGATTGATTGATTGATTGTTACTTAATGCCAAGTATTGTTAGCTATATTGATGTCGACTGATTGATTGATTGTTACTTAATGCCAAGTATTGTTAGCTCTATTGATGACGATTGATTGATTGATTGATTGATTGTTACTTAATGCCAAGTATTGTTAGCTATATTGATGTTGACTGATTGATCGATTGATTGTTACTTAATGCCAAGTATTGTTAGCTATATTGATGTCGACTGATTGATTGATTGATTGATTGTTACTTAATGCCAAGTATTGTTAGCTATATTGATGTTGACTGATTGATCGATTGATTGTTACTTAATGCCAAGTATTGTTAGCTCTATTGATGTCGACTGATTGATTGATTGATTGTTACTTAATGCCAAGTATTGTTAGCTCTATTGATGTTGACTGATTGATTGATTGTTACTTAATGCCAAGTATTGTTAGCTCTATTGATGTCGACTGATTGATCGATTGGCACCCAACGCCAAATAAGTAGCATTTTAATTATATTGATGATGACTAATTGATTGTTATTTAACGGCAAGTAAGAAGTATTTCAGCTATATTGATGACGATTGATTGATTGATGTCATTTCGTTTTGAAAGTTCATGAAAGCAAAATACCCATCCCCCGACTTTCCATGTTAATTGCGGAAAAGCTATATATAAGGGTATCCTTGCCCTATTTTGTTTCGAACGTTTTGGGGTTCAGGAGGAGGTTTAGTTGACTTGTAACAGTTCACGGTAACAGTTACCCATCTTTCAATTTAAACATGTATTTCTCTTTCATATCTTATATTATATATTGCTCGTATTTTCCAAATGATCAACCAAATCGAAAGAATCAATTTTCTTTTCTTTCAGTTCAATTCACTTAGTTATTGTTATCCTATGATTAAATTGTTATTTTACTCTACATATAAAGGCATCCTGTTTGTATTTGTACAGACAATGTGTAAATGGAAGAATTTTTATTCAAACTCTTTGTAATGGGATTTATGGCTATACGCCCTGCGGTTGTGACCATATTGGATTTCGGTTACTTATTGTATTAATGTGATCTATGTGTAACATACCCTCTGCAATGGCTGCCATATTGGCTTTCAGTTTGAGACAAAAACACAAACACAACAAAGAGCCACAGTGACCAAGTGGTCAGTCACTTACAGTTCGAATTCAATCAATTAAATAGCTTCTGAATTTTTAAAGACATCACCAAAGGGATTCATGTTGAAAATGATACTCAAACCTTTCAGGAAACATACAGATTTTCGTGTGGGGTTCGCGTTATCCAAAAATCAAATTTTGCCATATTTCTGTACGTCAGGCTTTTTATTGTCCTTTGTGATATATCCAGACCTTGTTTTAATTATTCCTTGGCTTGTTTTCAGCTTACAGAGAATTGATAATTCTCTCACTCTAACCATAGTTCCATGCTGTGATAATGAATGCGTTGCATGCATGCGTGCTCAAAATTAGGAAAGTCCAATATACTGGTAAATATTGTCTAGACTGACGGAATTATTCGCATGTAATTAGTTTTAAAGATAATGAAGTAATTATGATATGCAGTGAGAAATTAGGACGACAATGTGAATAAAAGAATATTTTGATTAAGCGTTAGTTGGTCGGTTCTACTTAGTCGTCCATTCAGTATTGTATTTGATTAATAACTATTAATGAAAATTCATTTAAAAGGGCATTAGCTACGATTTTGGCCAAAAAAATATATGCTTTGGAAATTGGTAAATAGCTTTAAAATAATGAAATAAAGGTAAATATTTCACATTAAACAGCTTATCGAACCACTTTCCGCCTTTTGAGAACGAAAATTACCATCGATTACTTATTTGCTTGCAAGCAAATAATTTGACATCGCTTTTTCCGTATGCAATTGACCTTACTACTGACAGGTAAAAACGAATAATTTGTATTTTGTATCTTATTAACTGCCAGCTTGCGTGGTTCTTTGTCCGTAGTTAACACCCACTAATAGCAGATTCATAAGAAATAAGTGCATTGTTGTACTGATTTAATGACGATTCGACAAACTCCGTAAACAATGTCGATAATTAATAAGATGGCGTCCATTTCTCAAACGTCGTGCAACGTCGATCTCAAAACACGAGCAGTTGCACCTTTTTTCCCCCGATGCGCGTACATTTCATAACATTTATAAGTTACAGAAACACGTTTTATTAAGGCATCAATCATATCTGATAGTCTTTATGGGTAACAAAAATTTACGCCTTTAAAATTGGTTGAAAATAAACACTCATTTCCAATCACGAGAGACCTGAAGGGAGAACACGGTGCAGGACAGTCCTTTGCTTCACTTAACTGATCTCGTCGTAAATATATGTGAGGCTAAACAACAATAAATCGATCAACAAATCAACCAACCGAGAAAACCTTAAAATAATCTTATGATCATCGCTTTCTCGAATTCTATATAAATAGACCTTCGTGTTTATTTTGCACACACTGAATTGTATTTATGAAATATTAAGAACTGCTATAAACTGGTACTGTTTTAAATATCTTATTTGAAAATAAAAATAAAAACAGTAATGGTTGACAGCATAACCAATCACCACAAACATAAAACTACCAAGAACAAAATTGACAAAAATAGAAGCCAATAGAAGTCTACGTTCTTGGTTGGCATAGACACATGATTAATGTTTTTTAAACGTCAAGTGATGTATCTCAGCTGTATTCATAGCAAAGCTTACAAACAATAAATATGTAGGCAAAACTGCAGTTCTGGGATGGACCCATGGGTGAAGTTTATATTGCGATGGGAAATAAGAGCATATAGATAAGCGATAGGATCGGACAATTATGCATAGCTGTTGGAAGTTGAGTAAGGACCGTGACATTTTCCATACAGGAGGCAATCAGCTACGTCCCTCCTATAATGACGAGCTACATTGTATATATTTGCTGAAATACCACCCACATGACACTCAATCAATATAAAAAAAAAACCTTAGGAGGAGAGGACTAAATAGTATAAGGCCTTACAACGCCTTTACTCTGTGTCACAGGATCCATTTTTACAAAATATGGTACTTATGTTTTATATGCCCATTTCTTGTCCTTTTGTATTGAAAATCAAATGCTATTCTCTATCATAAGGTAATTAAATGGTCCATGTTTTATATTCTTCCTTGGCAATTTGTATGAACAAATACGTCCTTCACTTTCTCTACGGAGAGTTAACATTACATGGTCACCATCTTTGTATCTGATTAAAAAATACGGAACGGTTGCCTAGATTCGTTAACTGTGCCGCTACATTTTCCATAAAAAATAATGTATGTTTATGTTAAGCCATATCTAGAGTTGACAATGTTGTCTCACATCGTCTGTAAGTATTTCGTATTTCTTTTACCCGACGATTTACATTAAGAAGAATTCCGAGGACATCCGACTAGATACGATCAATCCTTAATTACGGTAAAAACAATTATCAAAAAAAAAAAAAAAAATACATGTCAAATCACCATGATCAGCGAATAAAACATGCACCTTCTAAACAAGTCAAATGAAGGATATATCTCTATGGAATTTAAGCTTCACAGAAATTAATCTCTCAGATCACTTTAGTATGACGCAACGCAGTACATATGTAGTTTTCATTTCCGATCGTTTCAACATATTTGAAACTCGGTGACACAGAGACGTCAGAATACAGGCAATAATGAAATCAATGCGAGCATTCGAAATCATATAGACTATATGCTTGTGTAAAATGATGTAATTGAAGACAAATAGTTATCGAACGATAAAATTGGAAAACTTAAGAAAAAAATATGGCAAAACTTAGAGGAGCTCTGTAACCCTGCACCAATTCAAAAGTGCATAGAATTAAATGTCAATGGTCATGTACCTCTATCTTGTACAGGAAGCAAATGAACTGATAACATGTAACTATATATATTAGTTCATTAATAAACAATTGACTACTGTAACTGTATATACATTTTCATTAAGAAGCAAGATAATTAACGAAACCACCTGTCACATCGGTCTGTAATGAAAACAAAGTATAGTACATGTATATGTAATAGATAAAATACAAATGATTTCTCTAATGGCCATATTCTATTTCAGTAAACTTTGCACTTTCTGAGACTGAGAAGATGTCTTTGAATGTTTTATTTTGTGCATTTTCCCAAAGGTCCCATATCTTTTGGATTGACGGACACCTTTGATTTTCAAAGAACATACAAAATGTAAATGAATTTTGTTTTTTATTGGAAATATGTTGAAATGTATAAGAGGTTGTCAATAACCAAATCGCAATAACATACCATAGACTGAAAAAAAAATGACCCCAAGACCAAAAAAAAAACC
>MJUT01043264.1:75694-97928 GCA_002080005.1 Gigantidas platifrons
AAAAAAACCCCCAACAACTACAAAACCTCCCAAAAAACAAATCTTTATATGTTATAAGCTATAGGAAAAACTGGAATCGTAGACGAAAACACAAAAAAAAAACACATGATATTTTATCTTGCATTGCGTGACATTCGTATTAAAGGAAACCATTACGATTATTTTTACTGTCTCCAGCTTCGAGCACCACTTAGGATAATAACGTCATATATATATTATTGTGAATATTGAATACTGCGATTTACACCAAGGAATATACAGTACAGAGATAAAACCATTTATATACAGATTAATACATGGAAATGCCCATGTATTAAACTATAATTATATACTTCCGACATCTACAGACGTAAACACCAAAAGTTGTTTATTTTGTCTGAAACGCACGAGGGACACCTAATAACCGGTTATTTTCCCGGGGTGTGAAAATATGGACAGTTTACTTCCGGTCATATTGGTCATACAAAAATGCCTTTATTTTAACTAAGTATGTAATAAAGAACAATATATGTCATTTGGTTTCAATTTCAATAAATAAGTATCAATAGGAATGAGCATAGCATGTGACATTGTGATATTGTATCCTTATTTATTTCTTATCTCAAATTTTGTTTTGATACATGCAATACAAACTGTCATTGGAGCCAGGACTAGCATTAAGCCAATTGGATCAATGGCTCCAAATAAGGCCACGCGCCAACTCACGGCTGTTCATGTACACACAGCAATATGTTTTACAGAGAACAACAATTAGACCTGCATCTCCTACGACCGGCCTTGATAGAAACGAGACGAGGATGTTGTATTGAAAAACGGACATAAAATTTATAGCAGCCTGTACTTTATTCATTCAGTGAATGTATGTAGCATTATTTCTTTTTCCTTGTTCCATTTAAAAAATCATAAGCTATTATTCTCTATGACAGCCATATTAGATGTCTGATTGGAGCGAAACTGGTATGGCAGTGTAGTGGATTTTAGGTGAAAGTTTTTAATTCAAAAATTCAAAGAAGAAAAATGGGGAAACATCTTGCCCAATGGTGTATTGTTCCATATTTCAGCCAATGAAAAACTATTACCCTCATAGTGACAGTGTTAAATGTTGGATTGGAGGAATTTTTTTTATTTGTGTTGTAAATGGGCTGGAGGATTCCTAGTAAATATTGGAGAGTCAATTGTTAGCGGACCACAGACGACCAATGGACGGCAAGAAATGACAAACCTTTATTAGGTGAAAACATCATGACAACTGACGCTATTATGAGTTGATTTGTTGGGAAACCTTCCTGTGACTTTCCATTTATACTATAAATAGACAAAATTGCCATACATTAAATAGGTGCCGTCGTGGTCGTAATCGCATGGTAGTTAGATTTACAACTACATGTGCAAGCAGTGAAGTTGTGAGTTCGAACCCCGTTCATGGCGATGTGTACTCGATGCAACATCATGTGGTAAAGTTTGTCAGTGACTGGCGACAGGTACGTGGTTTACTCCTGGTACTCCGGTTTCCTCCACCAATAAAACTGACCGCCACGATATAACTGAAATATTGTTGATAGTGGTGTTAAGCACCATAAACTAACAAAACCAACCATTTATATTGTGAATAGGCCAAATTACAATATTACAAACGTTTATCGGAGCTAGATGATGGCGTTTTCATGGTTACTGGAGGATGTTCCGGTTCACTTACGTCACTATCATGTCCTGTCTTCTGTATCGTGGGATGCAACTCTTCCCGTGCTTAAGATGTATGTTCCTTAGTTACACAGGTGTGTTACGTGTTTTTGACCCCCTCCTTTCAGATATTGATCTTCTAATTTCGGTTAAGCGGTTCGTTCAGTTCTTGTTAATTAGTGGCCATTTTAGATTTTATTTAATATATCCATTGATTTTACAAACATTGTATTTGTCTCACATCTATGTATTATTGCGTGTTAGATAATACGAATTGAGGTCTTTTAAATATTAATTATGTTACGTTTGTGTAAAATATGATTGTCTTTTTAGAAAGATTTAATACGTGCATTAGACGAATTCCGTCAATGGGAAAAGAAACGGTAATATTGTGGTTTAAAGCAGATTAGATATGTCAACAATGTAGGAGTTCCATTGTTATCTTACGCAATAGGTTTTATATAGATCCGGTTATCTATTTGTAACTTTGACGTTAATATGTTGTGTTTCTATGATGTATATATTAAATAAATCAGAAAGTTCTCAACTATGTATTGATAAAATCGTACATATATTTCTCCCATTATTACGGCGTTTTAACTCCGCTGAACCAGTGGTAGAAAAAATCTGTAATCTTCTAGAGTATTAAAATGTCTCGTGCCTTTCCCCGCATTAATTTCAAATTTTGGAATAAAGTTCGTGTTAAACAAATTCTCCTTCAGTTGCCCATGTGGGTTACGATATTTCTCCACTCTCGAGAGTTAAATTTAACTCTCTTCCAAGAGTGAAGAAATATCGTAACCCACGGGAAGGAGAATTTATATATCTAATTTAATGAACACAAAGCGTTTCTGAAATAACGTTCATAAGATACGGCCAAAGCCACAAGACTGGAAAGCTAAATAATTTAAAGGTCAAGGCATTTGGGAGCAAGTAACCAAAGGACCCCAAAAAGGGTAGGGCAAATACCGTTCGGCCACGAATTTAAACAGGTCTATAATAGTATACTTTTTTTTCCGTATGTATTATGTACATGATCGTAGAAAAACGGTGGAATGCTCCCTAGTACATTTTTATTGCTTCAGTCGACAACAATATATTGCATATTGCAATATTATTATCAGCTAAAACAATACACATATATTAGGGGGCATACCTTAGAATTTGAGGAGTAGGAGATTCATACCTCCTCAATATCTTATTTGTTGTTGAAAAAATGAATAAAGTTTTGTGTGTGCATATGGGAGAGTGTTATATACATTTAAGAAAAACGTTTATCCGCTGTTCAACAGAAGGGAAAAGAAACTTCAGTTGTATAATTATTATACACGTGAAAGTCCCTAGAAGTTTACTGGGTCTTAAAACCGAGCCGAACACCAATCACATATCAGGTCGGTCTGTAGTTTATTAAGATGTTGCTCATCTATCTGATCGGTCCTATGGGCGCGGTCCAAATGCAATTATCTCTAGTCCGCCTATATGAGTGAAACTTGCATTACAACTGGGAAAATAAACCGTGATCCATCTTTAATATTAACACACCACATTTACAAAGGTTAGTCAAAATATGTTTTTTAAGTGTCAGATGTTTTATGTTAGTAATGCACGTGCTGTAATGCACGCTACCGTTCACAACAGATTGCATATTTATACAGCCTGTCTCTCTTGTTGCTGCACGTGCAGTAATGGATGTTACCGTTAACGACATATTGCATACGTTTATACAACCTTTCGCTCTAGTTGCTCCACGTGATGTTGTATTGTTTGAACGAGATTTCTAGTATTAGTCGCCCATATATCAGATGAGAGTTGATTGTTCGTTTTGTTGATATTGGTGGAATTGAGGACCATCACTGTTTAAACTTTCTTTTCATAGGAGCCTTGGAGTTCACAGTGTCAACTATTCAATATATTTTATTATATTAATGTGATACTTGAAGTATTAATATTTGTTTTTATTAGACATTAAATGTGTATGAGTGTTTTATATAATAGGGTATTGTCAATTAAAAATCATAAGGAACAAATTGAGAGATCTGACTATGATCCCTAAATATCATTTCGTTTGCCAGTGACTTGCGGCAGGTCGGTGGTTTTCTCCGTGTACACTGGTATCCTTCACGAATAAAGCTGACCGCCATGATATTACTGAAATATTGTTGAAAATGACGTTAAACACCACAACCCTTACCCTAAATACGTCATAATTCACCCAATCTTTATATCTAAATGTCGAGAAGTGATTAATTAAGACACATTTTGCTTTAAAGGAACTCCCATTTAACTTTAAAAAGGGTTGGACGGGTAATATTCTATCTCTCTCTCTCTTTCTCTCTCTCTCTCTCTCTCTCTCTCTCTCTCTCCAGAATTTCTGTCGCCAAATTTTATAGAATAAAATATCTTGACCCGAAAGATACGGAATATATATAGTTGGACCCTGCAGTTTTTAACTAGAAAATTTGGAACAATTTAAAGAATTAATGCTAATTTTGTCATGTAAAAAATCTGCTTTTTGTTTCGTGAGGAAAAAATGTTCTGACTCACTTGAAAAAACCCATATTCCCATCCGGTTGTTTTCTAAATTATGTCAGTTTCCTGTTTATCACTGATAAAGTTATTCGTAATTTCGTTAATAGTACAGATTATCTATTTGAATCCGATTTGTTTGTTTATAACTTTGCACAACAACTGCACAATGATAAAGGTGAATAGTACATCGTTTGTAACTTATTCCTCTTGAACAATGACCCTGTCTCCTGTCATAATTAGTTAAATAATAGTCTAGATATAATTCATTTTCATCACACGAGTGATTTTTTAAATAGTTTTCCTGATCATGTATGATAATTCATTGTAAAAATCACGTATGAATATTGTATGTTCGAGCACATTCAAGATCGTCTTCGCTAGACATGGGCTGCGATCAGCACCACCTATCATTGGCAGCGTTCGCTTTGTCCCCAAAAATGTTTTGTGTTTGATTGTTGGCTATCCATCATGACAAACACTACTACGTGTCTATGTTATGTTTACATTTCCTACAAAATGTGTATTTTTGTAACATGTAAACTGGTTGATTGCAGCTATGGAATCCATTGTGACATCGAAAATCCGACTCAAGGCGCCAAGCCTGAAGAGAAGGGGAGAGGGTCGTAACCTTTGGTTAGGTATGATAATTCAAGATCGTAATCCATTATAAAATCTTTTCTTCGTTTGTAGGAACCATAACTCTTCAACAGCAGAAGCAATCATCTTCAAAACCAAAAGATGATATTTATTTTCACAAATGTCCACCAGAAATTTAAGACAAGATTGGAAACCTGTATTGGTAGTACTATATGCTTTCCCTAATTAAAACGTATCAATGGTGTAATTGTTAGCGTGTTCACATAGAGTGTTGTAGCCCGTGGGTTCGAGCTCCGGTTGTGTCAAATGAAAGACTATAGCAGCATTAAGGAGTATGAGTAAAGACTGGTTGGTTCGGATTCGGAATAACGTGCAATTTTGGAGCGCATGCATGCATGGGCTGTTGTGTCAGAGAGTTAATACTATGAAATTCCAATTAAATGTGTTTGTCTCCTACAACGCGGATATTATCATAATCCCAACGAAATGTAACTTGTCTACGCCACAATATAGACTAAAGCTTCTCACTTGACTCTAAACAACAATCACAAAAACTTGCAAACGGAATACTTATACATTTCTATCTATTTCAGAAATACAAACTGCGTTGAATCTGTGACTCGTGCTTACTCAGTGCATAAAGTTCAAATTGTTATGTAAATAATTTTGACTTTGTAATTGGTTTCATGGCCTACGCAGTTTCAGTTATCAAAGATCTTTAAACTTGATGGCTGAAACTGATAATAATTTTTACGATTATGAAAAGAAAGTTTACATAATGATGATAAATAATTCCTCAAATATCAACAAAACACATAACTACCTTTCCCCCTAAAGGGGGAAGAAATGCAACATAAGATATGTGTTTATTTCAAACAATAAATCCCCCCCTTTAAATCATTGAACACAGAAAAGACCCCGGAATATGGCGTTGAATCCTGGATCCCAACAAACAAACAAAAATCTGCACAGTTTCGCTTCCACACACTATCAAAAGCATGAGGACAGCATTTATATGGACAGTAAAATAATTGGTACAAAAATCAACACATGGATCACAGGCGCTTAAACGTAGATTAATATATCCTGTATTTTATATACAGGTATATTTACCCAATAATATATCACAATTGCCAATTACTGTTTTGTGTGCAACAGCTCCTGGTTACCACTTTGGCATCTTAGATTTACCATCCTGGTTACCACTTTGGCATCTTAGATTTACCATCCTGGTTACCACTTTGGCATCTTAGATTTACCATCCTGGTTACCACTTTGGCATCTTAGATTTACCATCCTGGTTACCACTTTGGCATCTTAGATTTACCATCCTGGTTACCACTTTGGCATCTTAGATTTACCATCCTGGTTACCACTTTGGCATCTTAGATTTACCATCCTGGTTACCACTTTGGTATCTTAGATTTACCATCCTGGTTACCACTTTGGCATCTTAGATTTACCATCCTGGTTACCACTTTGGCATCTTCAAACGTTTCTTGATCTATTTTGGATTGAAATTAGTTTTTTTTAATTTGTCCTCTTTTCTTTTGTACTGATTACCTACTAATGCTGAAAGTTCATCGACGACCCACCATTGTATTAGAGGAGATTAAGGTTTCCTTTGTACAACATTCTTTCATGTACACAGAGATTAAGATATATATTAAATTGATTGAAATAACATACTTATAACGTAAGATACCTAATTTAGTGAGCTTGTTAAACAGATTATTGTTTTTTTAGGTCGACTCATACTATTATTCTGAATCAAACCATCCAAAAAGTCATTTGAGTTTTGGAGAAAATTTAAACATTGTTCAAAAGCCAATAATGATCATAATATGACAAGACGAACGATGTGCATGCTCTAATAGTAAACAATATACAACAACATCTAATACAATAAAACAAACATTTAAACACGAACTATCATACAAAATGACTACCACACAATATAAAACCAGGTAACCCAGACTAATTGAATTTCCCGTAACAATAAAATACAGTCAAACCTATATTAAGAGGTCACCTTTGGGATAAAGAAAAGGTTACCTTTCAAGTCGGGTGACCTCTTAAAAGAGGTTCAATCCATATATGACATTTCCAATGGCAGAATAAGAAAAACATGACCTTTTTAATACTGCTTAATAGAGGTGACCGCATGGGCAGGTTGGATTGTAGGTGATATGTTTTGGGAGTTCGATTATTTGTGGTGCAAATTCTTAACAACAAACAAGTAGGCCATTTAAGTGTGAACAAATTAACATTAGATATCAGAAACAAACCTTGAACGTGTTATTTTGATATACAAACAGGATAAAACATGTGTGTTACATAATATGTGTATTCCGTATATAGTATGATATCACCCCTTTAGATCATACTGGCTTTACGAATTAGTACTTCATGTCGGGGAGTTATTAATAGAACAGGACATTCCTACCCTCCTGGATTGGAATGTGTCCTTTTTTGTTCGCTCGGAATTCTCCTCTGATTTGGGTACTCTGTATTTATCTTGTTAGAATCAGAATCAGGAACATCGTATATCGTTTTTTTCTCTCGTGTGTGTCTAATTTCCGTTATGTTAACTTCACACCAGGAAAAAATTGCTCTACTTGGAAAAATGTGTTGCACACGACCTTTGTTGATGAAATACACTAAACGGTCAATGATTGGGAAAGTTTCGCGAAGTCTATTTTCAAAAAGCGGAAATTTAACAAACCACGGGAAAAAAGCGTACGTTAAAAAAATCTCAATATTCGGTTTATCTACCTAAGATAGAGTAACCAAAGAAAATAACATTTCCACAAAGCCTACATAATATTTTACTTTCCAATGAAAAAAACATACATTGTTTGTAAGCTGAACCGTATGGTCCAATCAACTATTACCGCTGTATCACTATGGTAGTGTCTACGTAAAGGAATTTCTTTTAAATTCTTAATGATATATGAAGGAATCAATCCATCAGTACTTCAAAGTTCAATAAAAAAGCATTTAGTGAAAATACAATATCATTTCCTCATAAAACGATATTCAGTTCGTCTTTATCTCCAGTTACTTGTAGGAGGGCTCATGTTTTTATTTACGTTATTTGTGTTTGTTTGCGTATAGTGGTGTCCAATATGTTTCTCTGGATTGTCCATCTGTGATTGCCCCTTCGGTATTCTCTAACGGGTATTTCAAGGGTTTTCGAGTTGTCATATTAACAAGACGCACGTCTTATGTTCTGTGAAGAATAATAAGAAGAAGTAGTAGTTAATTACTGCTATAAAGATTTAAAATAACTACGGAGAGACCGAAAGGACATTACTTCTGTGTGGGTGGAATTTTCAAAAAGCTGTCAAAAAGAATTATCGCATCTTGAAAAAGAATAGGGCATTTGAGAACATTTGCGCTTCTCTAAATAAATATAGATGGCTTAATCAATACGAATATGTTCTTAAAATATTGAACAGTATAGTCAATGATATATTTTTCTTTTCTTTTGTTTATGTTCTAATAAAATGAAAAACAAAAATCACCACTCCGTCAGAACTGTTACAAAATCACCACTCCGTCAGAACTGTTAAAAAATCACCACTGCGTCAGAACGGTTCAAAAATCACCACTCCGTCAGAACGGTTCCAAAATCACCACTCCGTCAGAACGGTCCCAAAAATCACCACTCCGTCAGAACTGTTCCAAAACTCACCACTCCGTCAGAACTGTTCCAAAAATCACCACTCCGTCAGAACTGTTCCAAAAATCACCACTCCATCAGAACTGTTCCAAAAATCACCACTCCATTAGAACTGTTCCAAAAATCACCATCCGTCAACTGTTCCTAAAATTAAACCGGAATATCCCTGAAACAGAAGCAAAAATCGATAACCCTAATATATATGGACACGACCACACATTCTCCTGTCTTTGTATAGTTATTTCAATAAAACAAACATGGCGTGGTCAAGCTAATTTTATGGGCGGAAGCAATTTGATGACTTTCATTACATCTGGTATCACACTCGCAAAAATATTTTATGGATATTTATGAATAATTTATCTTTATCAATTGTCTACATTCTTAGTCACTAATCACTTCTCTTCTACTTGCTTGTCTATATTGTCGTTTTATTTGGTCATTCTCAGTTAAAATGAGGAGAATTATTTTATGCAAGTTTTGTTTTTATTTGGTCGTTTGGAGTCTAATGGTCAATAGGTTGATTAATTGATTTATTGATTAGTGTTTCCAGCGAGCAATTTTTCAGCCATATAATTGTGTTCCTGTCTAAAGCTAGATGATAGATATCAGGTTTAATATACCTGTATTACGATGTAATAGTTGTGTTCCTGTCTAAAGATAGATGATAGATATCAGGTTTAATATACCTGTATTACGCTGTAATAGTTGTGTTCCTGTCTAAAGATAGATGATAGATATCCATCAGATTACTCAAGTTCCAATCTTGAACTACTTTTTTTTTTTTATAAGTTTGCGCCTAGCCAATAAGGGCTATTCATGTTTTTGTGAGCTGTGATATGGTCGATCATTAAGTCGAAATCGAAATTGTCATCATTCACAGGAACAACCAAATTAGGAAATGATGGAAGATAAAATTATATATCTATATAGACATATAACACTTATTACAAATTAAAGAATGATTTGCACTTTTCATTGACGTTCTTGCACTAAATGAGGGATATGTAGGTCAGAGGGTATCAAATCAGAGATATGTAGGTCAGAGGGTATCGATATTGCCTCTAATTCTACGATTTTTCAATTGGTTTACGGAACTGTTACGACAGTGTGATATATATTTTTTTTGTATTTCATTTTATTCCTTTACTCGAATGTCGGGTATCAATTTCGAAGAGTTAAGGAGTGTAGAAACAGTTCTCATATGTACAAACTGTAACAATGCAAACGACCTCTTACCAAAAAAAAAAAACCCCAAAAAAACAACGGTCCTGAGACCAGATGCTCCGGAAGTTATAATCGTAATTTATTTCACGCATTTATGAATACGCGGTGATGAAGTGCCCCCGTATTTTCAGACAACATTAAATACAATATCTTCCCTTAGCTCACGTACGTATCGTATTATATAATACAAAACTCGATTACAGAAGATGACAGTAATAATCATTAGTTTTACTGGAAGCCAACTAATCGATCCAATGTTTCTGCCATTTTTAGATTCTACTACAAAAATAATACGCACATGCGTTCTTATACAGTATCGGCACGTGTTTAAATCTATTTATTGTATGTACAAACACATTAGACAAATGACAAATTAGTTACAAAAATAGCATAAAAAACAACTAGATAATTATTAGATATATAATACAATGAATACTCCAAAACTGTCGTGCCGTCGTGGTCATGATCGTATTGTAGTTGGATTTACAACTACCTATGCAATCAGTACTTATATCACTACTAATGTTGAGAGTTCGAATCATGCTCAGGCGAGGTGTACTTGATACAACATTATGTGATAAAGCTTGTCAGTGACTTGCGACAGTCTGTGTTTTTCCGGGTTTCCTCCACCAATAAAACTTACCGCCACGATATTGCTAAATTATTGTTAAAAGTGGCGTTAAAAACAAGAACATTTAAGGATGAGGTGAAGAGATTGGCATCCCCAGTGTTACATGTAAAGAGGTAATGTCAATAACATTTGTTATATTGACCAATTATGGTGTTATTTGCAATAGACATCACAACCATTGTGTTGTCTGTTTTTCTTAGATATACGGACTCTGATTGCACCTTTGGTATCTTCAAACTCTTATCACATTGTATTTTCTTATTTCGTCAGTTTATACATATTAATCCTTTATAACCGTCAGAAAATATGATTGTTATGGAACGATTTGGTTACAAGAGCCGATATGTTTTATATCTGAGGTAAATCTCGCTTGAATCTTAGGCACTGGATTAGTCATCACAAGAACTGTAAAAAACGACGTTTGCAGCCAAAGACATTCATGTTTTACTTTTACCAAAATGTATGTTAAATGAAATTAATTATGTTCACAGATTTAATCAGTAGTGTGTACTTGAATGCATGTTTGAATGTATTCACCTTTGAATATATAGTATGATTGCCATGCAGAGGTAGAAGAGCTTGAAGATACCAAAGGGGTAATCAGCATCCGTAAATCAAAGGAAGACAGGCAATACAATGGCCAAAAGATACCAAAGGGGTAATCAGCATCCGTAAATCAAAGGAAGACAGGCAATACAATGGCCAAAAGATACCAAAGGGGTAATCATCATCCGTAAATCAAAGGAAGACAGGCAATACAATGGCCAAAAGATACCAAAGGGGTAATCATCATCCGTAAATCAAAGGAAGACAGGCAATACAATGGCCAAAAGATACCAAAGGGGTAATCAGCATCCGTAAATCAAAGGAAGACAGGCAATACAATGGCCAAAAGATACCAAAGGGGTAATCAGCATCCGTAAATCAAAGGAAGACAGGCAATACAATGGCAAAAAAAGGACTACAGGACAAACAAAGGTCTACAAAACATACACATAAAACTAAAGATCGAGTAACACGAATGCCACTAAAAATGAGTGATGAACTCAGGTGCTCCGGAAGGGTTAGCAGTGTTCATGCTGCACTAGTGGCACCTGTCGTGTTAATCTAGTTACAAACCCGGGGATGTCATGAATGAGGAAAGGACCGGGAGGTGTTTACTACAGGTGGAACATATCCGTGGTCATTTGTGACACATATATTCAACAACGGTCAACCAAGTCACGATGGCCCAATAGGAAACTCAGGTTCAATAGCTTCCTTGCTAGCAGCAACAATATATCAAGGAAATCCAGACAGAGATGGTTTTCCAATTTCTAATACGATATTTCCTGACATTCTCAGACCGACAGTGTATATAAATATGACAAAATACACGTACCTTATTTAGTCGTAAAATAAAAATAAAAAATAACCGCAATGTCGAAGGCACACATTTATATCCCTAACACATATTTATATGCAGGATGAATTTCCAGGCTTGGTACAGGTACTTCGATTAAAAAGAGAGGCGGTGCTAAATTAGTTTGTTTTGGACCCAGATCACTCTCTTAGTGAAGAGTTAGAAGATACCAAAAAGGTAATCAGAATCCGTAAATTGAAGAAGAACAGACAACACAATGGCCAAAAGAAAAAGTACAAAAGGACGAACAACGATCTACAAAACATACACATAAACTAAAGATCGAGTAACACGAACCCACTAAAAACTGGGGGAAAGTGAAATGATGCAGCCATGGAAGTCTTTAACCATTGTTAAAATATATCATTATTGATAAATTTGTAAAAATATGCTATTGCTACGATCTTTTTACAATTTTTCTTAATTAAAATACATTTATATTCTATAATGTAAAATACTAAACGGATGTCCCGCCTCCGTATTTTAAAAATAAAAATAAAATCCCCATTAGAAGTAGACGAATAAGTAGACGACAAGTAAAGGATGATTCTTATGTGTAAAGAAGAATATATCGTATGATTAATTTTTACATATTATCAGCAGCTAGATGTCATACTAAAATGTAATCGATTAACGTCTAGCATGAAATGGTCATACAAGGAAGTCTCCAAGACAGACAAACTTTCTTCACTGTAAATGACACAATTGTATATACGCATCAAACAATAATATCAATATAAATCCAGAGGTTGACTTGGGTTTGTATGGGGAGTACCATGCTTTTAAACATTACATTAACTTTCATGAAGAAATATTTTAATTACTTTTTGTTTTGGAAATTTGAAAAAATAATATTACCAATTTGAGTTTTAAAAAAAATCTTCAATATAAGTTTAAAGCTACCTTACTGGTAATCGGAAACTGTAAATCGAAGAAAAACAGATAATACAATGTCTAAAAGAAAACGGACGACAAGGACAAACATTGATCTACAAAACACCCCACACAGAGTACTGAAGTTTGTGGAACACGAATCTCATAAAATAAAAATAAAAAAGTGGGGGTAAGCTCATCTGCTCCGGAAGTGCAACAGTGTGGCACCCGGCAAATTATACAAGGGAATTATTGAAGAAGGCTGACAATAAGAAAATAGAAGAAGACTAACATAAGAAAATAGAAGAAGACTAACATAAGAAAATAGATAGACCAGGAACACATGTTAAATGATTTTTGGACAAACGAGATTAAGATGTTTATTGGGTTTTAATATCAATAGACAAAGTAATCAGTTAAGTATATGGTTTGCACTGTATATAACGTGATCAATTTTAGACATTGTCTTGATGGTTCGATTTCAGACAGGATTTCCGTTATCGTAAAAAAGACAGTTACCATTATTCTACTTAGATTACATTGCTGTCTCAAATGTTTTGTTATACAGTCCCATTTATACTCCTTGTATGGTAACTAAATTACCAGAAATTTACAAAGTTATTTCTGCACTAGCTATATATCTCTTTGTTATTCAATAACGATCTCGTTAATTTACTTCACTTCAGCAGGTCAATATTCTAGCGTGCCATGCTATTCTCTACGGAAGCTATGTCGGCTGCAGTAGCTAAGCCACCAATCTTCTTACATCCTGTTGTTTTGATAGGTCTTTGCATGTTCTAGAACGACGTTTCAGCTTGGATGAAACGTTATTAAATTTCTCCAATCAATAACCTGCTGGTAATTTTAAGTTTAGTGACATCTACCGGAACGTTTCTGTGGTTTTCATTCATTTTCTAAATGTTTACTTTATTAAATAGGTAACGGATAATATTCCCTTGTATGATTAAAGATTCTATTTATTCTTTTGATCTAATTGTAAAACAATTCCATTAGTACACACCGATTATGACGTCAATTCTGTAATTATATGTGGTTTATTCGTAGTAATGCGATGCATTTTAGTTGTGTACACATTGCATTGTTTTACCGCTGTACATATTGTTAGGTAATTTAAGACCATGATGAAACCCCACAATCTGATTTAACCCCGCCATACATTGTTGTCTGTAATAAGCCACAATCATATCTGTTTTGTTGGTGTATTTTGCTTGTCAGTGTTTTTTTTTTTCAAGGAAAAATGGCGACCATCACTGTTTGGGGTTTTCCCTTTGTCAGGAATATTATAAAGAAAAATAATATATACAAATGTTGTATCTTCACGACGAATTAATTCTTTCTATAATCTAATTAGTATTGATTCATACAGACCACGATATTCAATTAAAACTACTATATTTTGTGTCTTTAACCAGATGGTAAATGTCATTTTAAATGAAACAATAATTAATGGTATAGATAAACCAGAGGCCCACATTAATATGTCACCTGGGAATAAAATTTGTTTGTCGAAGAATAACAACATAATCGGTAGTGGAATGGTTAGAGAATTTACATTGAATGCAGTGGATATTGGATTCAATCCCCTGTCGAATCAAGCAAAAGACAATAAAATTAGCGTTTGTTGCTTCCCAATATCAATAAAATATCCAACAAAGCATCATCAATTTTAGGCTTCATTCGACGAAATCTTCGACACTGCACCAGCAACCTGAAACAAACAGCTTACATATCACTTGTCCGGTCAGTAATGGACTACTCTTGTGTTGTATGGGACCCTTACCTCAGGAAAGACATTGACAAACTAGAAAACATCCAACGACGAGCGGCCCTTTTCGTAAAAAATGATTACCGCAGGGATAGCAGCGTAACAGTCATGCTTCAGGACCTTAAGTGGCAGCCTCTAGCAGACAGACGTAGGGACCAACGATTGACCCTGCTCTACAAGATCATCAATGATCTGGTGGCAATCCCCGTCGATCAACACATTCAGCCAAACCCGAGACCATCGAGAAATAGACACACAAAGACATTATTAATTCACACCTGTAACACTGACATTTACAAACACTCATTTATACCGCGTTCTACTATTGATTATAATTCTTTACCTGAAGCTACAGTTACCAGCAAAACAGTGGACATATTGAAAGCAGCTCTCCCGAAGCGCGACTAAGAACTTACATGCGCACACACCCCTGAAGGACTTTTACTCAGAATTGAGTTAATCTTCAGTAACCATACAGATACAGATACAGAATAAGCATCCAGCATTAAAAATTGGCTAGGAATTAGAATAATGTGTTCGACATATCTACCCGTGGATTGTTGTTTCAGTGAGTTACCACTTTAAAAAAATCAACTAAGCGTGATGGTCTAGTACAAATCGGTCATCATCCAAATTTAATCGATGTACAATTGTTCTCGCTATGATATGACTGAAATAGTGTTCACTTGGCGCAATACAAAGATCACTCACTCGTAGAATAAATGTATTTGCTTTCAAAGCATATATTTTAAGCTAATAATTGTGATCGCCACATCAAATATTGTATCAAACTAAAAAAAAAAAGAAAAAAAAACAATAACCATACAAAACAATTGATACATATAAATCCCACCATCTTAGAAATCTCATTTGACACAAACCTTGAAGGTGACCATCATTAAATTATTTCATTTTATAACATATACCATATTACATAATAAGTCGGTGATTTCCGATCATCAATATAAACCATTAATTATTTAAGATCATTCAGTAATCAGGATGTATCGTTTGGGTTTTCTGGGGAGATCTTAATATTTGTTTTGCCTGTCTAAAGATAATTCATCAGATGGCGGAAACTTTTCATTTATGTTCTACACAAAAGCACAATATTTGTAGATGAGCTCTTGGTGACATCAGAGAAGAAAACGTGTTCTCACAAGATACTTTGCCATCTTCATTTTCAGATTTCAAAACATAAAGAACATTCCTAAGAATGTAAGCATCCCATAGACCACATTTAAGAACATTCAAAACACTTGTCTATTTAATGGTTGGTAGATTGTTGTTTGACCTTTTTCGCTAGGCCATTGTGTTGTCTGTCCTTCTTGGATGTACGGCTTCTGATCATCCCTTTGGTGTCTTCAAACTTTTCTAGTCCATGTTAACTTTCCAATCGGAATGTAAGACCACCTACATATAGGACAATCCATAGAATATTCTTCTAAGTGTAAGGTTAGATGTCCATCTTTAAGACGACGATGATGACGAAGCAAAACAAATGATTATATACCATTAAAATAATGATCATTTAGATGTACATGTATATTATTTTTGAAACACTGAAACAACAGTCCGCGGGTAGACATGTCGCTCCACTCGGACACATTATTCTGATTCCGGACCAACCAGTCTTTGCTCTTTCTCTTTAGTGCTGCGTTCTTAGCAACACATACCAATTTTATAGTCCTTGGTTTGACCCGACCGGGTCTCGAATCCACATTCTACCGCACTCGAGGCGAACACGGTAACCATTACGCCACCGATGTGGTTGGACATCCTTGAAATTGATTGGAATAAGGATTATTGTTATAGAGTGTTTGACACTGTAGGGTGTCTACTTTAAAGGGATACTAAAGCTCATTTTAACATATATTTTTTCAACTCGTGACGAATGTTGTTTCTTTTCAATTTAATTGTAAAAACAATCCAAAAATAATTTGCACGCCCATATAATCCCTAATATCGTTGAAATATCACTTAAAAGGGTCGAAATTAATTTTTGTCTAGGAAGCAAAAAATTCAATTATTGGAAAAACCCAGAGAAAACCGCATGACATGACAGAATTATCAACGAATTATGTCACTTTTGCAAAGATTCATTGACTAAAACTGGGATAATTTATCATAAATATCATTTATTGAACCAATGGCAAGTTTTCATAAGATAAAAAAAAAAAAAAAAATGAGCTTTAATATCCCTTTAAGTACATTGCCTTTAAAATTAACAAAGAACAGAGAGGTTGGCGAAGGTGACAATACTATTGTCACACCACTCGGTCGTAGCCAATGAGAATTGTCGAAGGTAGTAATGCTATCATCACACTTCGACGTGGTAGGTCATATGTTTGTCTCCTAGTGAAGAGGCCATTTATAGAATTGGCACTGAACAGATAAATAAAAAAACATGAACGATTCGTAGGTTGTTGTTTATCAGTAATCAAGCTATATCATTACAACTGGTGAATACACAATTGTTCCCTTAAATTCACAACTGAAGACAAAACAGTTAGTTGGTAACTGGACGTGAAGACAATTGATGCCCTCATTTAATGTAGACCTTACACAACGGCGGTCGTGATGATGAGTTAATAATAAACGAGTAATGTATAAACACACGAAAATAGAAAAAAATGGGCAATATGGGACATGGCTCCGACGGAATAATTAAATGAACAAGAGAGTAAAGTAATATGGGATATATGATTGGCAAGTCATAAGGAATGAATATTGAGCAAAGTGGTGGACGGGGCAATAGAACACTAGAAAGAACAAATCGGTTGCAAAAATGAGCAAGTCGTAAAGACTCGAATTGAACAACGGATATTAAGCAAATCGAAGTCGAGAACAGTTGCTATTGCGAAAATAGAGAATAAAGCAATCTCGTTTAAGAAAACGTCGTGCGAGAATATTATGAGATTGTGTGATTCGAATTTAATGAAAAGGGAAAAACTGATGTCACAATAATTAGTATGAGTATGATGTCAGAGAGTATGTTATTAAATTACTAAATATCTGCTTTATTGATTGGTAAAATCCATGCATCGCCCTTTTTGATCAAACATTATGATCACCGCGCAATCTTGCACGAGAGGTAGACAATTGGTGCATCCAAAATATAGATCGGGCAAATCCTGATGGCGTTCGCTTTAAATCGAATGTTTTGATTGGACGGTGTACTTTTTATGAACAAACTCCTTTAACATTAACGTTTCGGAATATAATAGAGCTCAAGTCATTTAATAAAACAATTGTTGACTTTTGATATCGGTTGACACGATATTTATCAACCCATGGAGTGATAATCACCTTGGCCTTTGGCCTCGATAATTACTTGTGCTGGGTTGATAAATCATCGTTTATACCTTATGGTATGACATTACATCACTAGTATGGTCCCACAGGTATCAAGCAGCATGGTTCATAATTACAGTATGACGTCAAACCTATGGCACAACATGTTTTTAGCTTACAAGGAATTGTGGTACAATTGAACAAGATACAAATCCATAGTTATAAACAAAATATTTATGTAACATTATGTAATAGCATGTGCATACAGTGTGTCATCATTCAACAATATATACCAAAAATGTGAAATAAAAGGAAAAAATTAAAATACCACACTGTCGGAGCAATTCCAAAATCCAATAGAAAAAATTCTTCAAGCTTGACATAGGCATTTCAATAACAAGTGGCGGGTTAAAACTAGCTTCATGGGTCCAAACTTCCCTCTTAGTAACATGATGCCGTCATTCATGTGTTTCCACATGTGAGTAAAATTCCAAATTCGACATCGATTCATTTAAATCTGCCCTTTTCGAACGTAAATAGGGGCCGTCGTGATCGTGATCGTAATGGCGAGGTGTACTCGATAATATAGTATGTGATGAAGTTTGTCAGTGACTTGCGAGAGGTCGGGTACTTCAGTTTCCCCCTCCAATAAAAATAACCGCTACGATATAACTGAAATATTGTTGAAAGTGGCGTTAAAGACAATAAAACAAACGAAATCTTAGAACGTAAATATCACATTCGATCATTTTCCCTATTTATTCGTCAGTATTTTTTTTTTTGCTATGTTAGAATATAAATGATTTAATAGATTTTGTCTGGTTGAAATTTTCATTAACAAATAATTAAACAAAGCCCATTATAAAATTTATATAAACGATCGTGACATTTTTTTCATAGGCGATATATTATCAATGATAAAATGTCATATACATCACGATCGCAAAGTGTAATTGATATTACAAACAAAAAATATCTAACTAAAAATAGTGCTTCCCGGATGTTTATTGTATAAGAATGATAATTTGTCATCTCGGATTAAATTAAAAATTGGTTCATATCCTTGTGCAGTGATTGTCATGGACTATTTTCCCATAGCTAAACACAACCATAATATTAAATCCCTCCATACGTGTATATGTGTCAAAATGTTGCGCCATTCTGACATACTATTCCAATTGAAGCCAACCAGTCGTTTACTTTCACTCCTTAATGCTGCATGCTTAAATGTAGAATCAACAAATACCACTTTCATTATCTTAATCTTTGAGTACTTGTCCACTAACATGATTACTATAGCATTAAACAACAGTATATGTCTGATATTTGATAATTACAGATCTTTTTGTGTTATACTATGAGCTGAATCTTTCAGAAATACCAATCATAGACCACTCTTTTATACAATAAGAATTGTTTTTATTTTCAACCTTATTTAAATTTTCACATTGTGCACTGTCCACTTATTTGTAGCAACATTCCATTAGCACCTGCATATGGAGTATATTGCTCTCAGTTGATCGAATATTCCAGAGCCTGTGGTTCCTATCATGATTTCCTTGATGGTTAAGTTGAAGTTGTTACTTCGAAAGTTTTACGGTCGCCACCATGATCTGGTAGGCCGTTACGGAATATCTGTATAATAAATAAATGACCACGGATATGTTCCGTATGTCGTAATCACAATCTGTTCCTTTCCTCATTCATGACTTATCACTGGGTTTGTAATAAGAGTTACACCACGAGAGCCAAATGTGGAGCAGTAATTGTTTATACTTTCGGATCACCCCCGGTTTTTTAGTGGGGTACGTGTTGATCGATCTTTAGTTTTCTATGTAGTGATGTGTAGATCATTCTTTGTCCTTTCGGCCATTGTATCTTCAAGCTTAATTTTTATCTTTTGTCAAAAATTTAATTTTGACAAAAGAAGGACGAATACATTACGTTTGATTCATTCAGTCGTTTGTTGTAATACAATTAGACTAACCTAGGAATTACATATCACAACGCATGTTTTAATGTGTTACGCAACAGTAAATTTAACGATTTTAAGTCGTAATATTTGGTTTTGTTTCTTTTGGTTTTATACATCTGGGGAAGTACAAGACATAAAGAATAGAATACTTCATCTATAACTGACTTGACATGATCTTTTTTTTAACATGAATTGTGAAAAACACATAATGTTTTTTTGGTTTTTATTTGACAAATTTCATAATTAATAGAAACGTCATTTTTCTTTCAACCAAACTTTATCAAGTAAAAAATAAACTAATTTTGTAGATTTTTATTTAACTTTATGTTGAGCGTAAGGAAGCTTAAACAAAAGGTTATATTGGAAACACATCGGGTAAACTAAATTAGATATTTAAGTTTTCAGTAGACACGCATTTAAGCATAAATGCTAGCGTAAGGTCAAGTCGTACATATGTGAAACTACACAATCATATAATCAAGAAAATAGCAATAGAATCTACATCTTAGAGAAAATATAACATTTCAAAGAATATACATAAAAGAGTATGAGTGATAATTTGGTATAATCTGATATGAATTATCCGTTTGATGTATATATAATGACAATATATGCTCTTTTATTTGTTTTTATAGCTTGCAAATCAATTTGAGAGCAAATAAATTATGTTTTGGACTTTTTAGTAGTGGAAGTGGGTAGTTTTTTGTGTATGTTTTGTAAATCGTTGTTTGTCTTTTTGTACTTTTTTCTTTTGGCCATTGTGTTGTCTGTCCTTCTTCGATTTACGGATTCTGATTACCCCTTTGGTATCCTCGATTTACGGATTCTGATTACCCCTTTGGTATCTTCGATTTACGGATTCTGATTACCCCTTTGGTATCTTCGATTTACGGATTCTGATTACCCCTTTGGTATCTTCAATTTACGGATTCTGATTACCCCTTTGGTATCTTCGATTTACGGATTCTGATTACCCCTTTGGTATCTTCGATTTACGGATTCTGATTACCCCTTTGGTATCTTCGATTTATGGATTCTGATTACCCCTTTGGTATCTTCGATTTACGGATTCTGATTACCCCTTTGGTATCTTCGATTTACGGATTCTGATTACCCCTTTGGTATCTTCGATTTACGGATTCTGATAACCCCTTTGGTATCTTAGATTTACGGATTCTGATTGCCCCTTTGGTATCTTAGATTTACGGATTCTGATTACCCCTTTGGTATCTTCGATTTACGGATTCTGATTACCCCTGTGGTATCTTCGATTTACGGATTCTGATTACACCTTTGGTATCTTCAAACTCTTCTTACATTTCCACAAAAAGAGCTGCAGTTGCATTGTCAATAACTACGTTTGAAAGAGGTTGATATGAAACTTTAGTATTATGTTTTAAATACATACGATACAAACCAATTATTATAACAATACAGAGACACATTTGGAAGATAGAAAATGTATCAGGCGGCTTAATGGTTCAAGCTGAATTTATCAATGTATGCAATTCTAGAAATACGTCGTGATCAAAATATTAGATATCTACACGATTTGTACTATTACTGGGTCGATATCTCAGCTGGTGAATTATCAGTCCCCGAGGGTATCATCCACATTCAGTGTTTCAGCAAGGAAATGATTTGTGGTATACAGTCAAACCTGTATGCAAGGACCACTGAAGGGAACCTGAAAATGTAGCCTTTATGAGTAGTTGCCCTTTATATACAGGGGTTGATAGTATATGGACTATTCATTTTAGGGAAAATACGACTGTCCGTTATAGACATTGATTTGTTATATAGAGGTGCCCTTTAAGGCAGCATATTGACTGCATATTTATCATTGAAATTTATAGTTCCTACATCATGTAACCATATATTTATTCTTATTATTGAACTAAGGTTCTCCGCCACCAGACATAGGTGACCGCAACAGATTTTGGCTATCCTGTCTAGGTACTCCTCCACCAGACATAGGAGATCGCAGCAGATTTTGGCTATCCTGTTTAGGTTCTCCTCCACCAGACATAGGTGACCGCAGCAGATTTTGGCTATCCTGTCTAGTTACTCCTCCACCAGACATAGGTGATCGCAGCAGATTTTGGCTATCCTGTTTAGGTTCTCCTCCACAAGACATAGGTGACCGCAGCAGATGTTGGCTATCCTGTTTAGGTTCTCCTCCACCAGGTATTGGTGACCGCAGCAGATTTTGGCTATTCTGTTTAGGTTCTCCTCCACCAGGTATTGGTGACCGCAGCAGATTTTGGCTATCCTGTTTAGGTTCTCCTCCACCAGGCATAGGTGACCGCAGCAGATTTTGGCTATCCTGTTTAGGTTCTCCTCCACCAGGTATAGGTGACCGCAGCAGATTTTGGCTATCCTGTTTAGGTTCTCCTCCACCAGGTATAGGTGACCGCAGCAGATTTTGGCTATCCTGTTTAGGTTCTCCTCCACCAGACATAGGTGATCGCAGCAGATTTTGGCTATCCTGTTTAGATTCTCTTCCACCAGGTATAGGTGACCGCAGCAGATTTTGGCTATCCTGTTTAGGTTCT
>MJUT01043264.1:144299-158828 GCA_002080005.1 Gigantidas platifrons
AAAAATATTTTTGACATTGTAAACCACGTATCCCAAATCCTTATCTTTATACATTTTCACTATATGAAAATGTACCTTTTACTATTGTATCTGCAGAGACAGAATATATTTCGACAAGATCTTGATATCGGAATATAAACTTTTTAAGAGATCGAATAAGGCGAATCTTTTTATAGCCCTGGTCCAGTAGCCTGTTTTTCAGACAAAGATGACGCTTCAAGAAATCAGAATAATTGCTACTGGCTCTTGCATAACGAATCAATTGCGAGTCGTAAACACCATATGCAGGAGAAGCTGGTATATTGCTGCACATATTAGGAAAATTTATGATTTTAAAATTGAAGTCGTCTCGTTTATCATAAATTTTAGTACTGAGTTGACCACTGTCGTCAAATTCGAGGCATAAGTCCAAAAATGATGCTGATGAAGCTGTATCTGTGGTCTCTTTAATTTCCAGCTCTGGGGGATATATAAATGGAAGAAATTCTGCAAATCTAGAATTATTGATAGATAAAACGTCATCAATATACTTGTATGTGAAATTAAAGGCTCTAGCTTCATGAATCTTCTTATCTTTAACAAGTTTTTGAAGAAACTCCGACTCATATGAGTATAAAAATAAATCGGCTAGAAGAGGGACACAATTAGTACCCATTGGTATGCCGACGACCTGCTGAAACAGTGTCCCTCCAAAGGAGACAAATATCTTATCGATGAGGAATTCCAGCATACTGTTCACTTGTTCCTCGGAGTAGCATGTTTTACCTTTTTGAATTTTGTTAGAAAAATANTATGTGAAATTAAAGGCTCTAGCTTCATGAATCTTCTTATCTTTAACAAGTTTTTGAAGAAACTCCGACTCATATGAGTATAAAAATAAATCGGCTAGAAGAGGGGCACAACAGTGTCCCTCCAAAGGAGACAAATATCTTATCGATGAGGAATTCCAGCATACTGTTCACTTGTTCCTCGGAGTAGCATGTTTTACCTTTTTGAATTTTGTTAGAAAAATATGTGGAATTGTAACCTAACACAACAAATTTTGCGCCATCGTTTCTATGACTGAAAGTTTTGTGGATTGTTTCTTTTCAGCGAGTTTTTAATTTGTCATGCGGTAGGGTGGTATATAGAGTTGAAAAATCAAAGGTTTTGATGGAGGATACTTGAGACAAGACAAACAAATCCATCATCGACTGTCCAATTTATAAACAAACGCAAACATGGCAAAATACAACAGAAATCGATCCGAGTCTAAATCCCGGAAAAAATATTGAATCGTTTATTGGAAGCACAACAATCCCTCTTGATTTCTAGATTTCCAGCTGCCAAACATATATAAACAAACAATAAAAGTAATCCATAGATGCTCTTGAACTCAAAAGAACAAACACTTTCATAGAAATGACAACATATATAAATGGACAGTACACAAGCACCGTACTTGAATGTTAGTAGTTAATTAGCTAACTGATAAAAAGTAGAAAACGGTACTCTTATTTGCTTTATGCTGTTAAATCTACTGAAACGTATTCATTTACATCTGTTGACGTCAAATACGTTTTATGAGTATGAACGATGACTCTACTAAGTCGTATCCCATTACTGAATAGAAAGAGAAGATGTTAATCCGTTATGTTTACCTGGTTTTCTTTCCTACTTTAATAAAATTATGGTTCAATTTTTTTTTTCTGATGTGAATTTCATTTACCTGATGACATTGGATAGAGCTCAGCATATTCATATCTATACCATAAACGTGTTCAACTGGAGCATGTGCCTGATTAAAAAAAAAATATATATAAGTAAAAGTAATGTGATACTTTTTATATTTATAATGTATATTTCAGTTATTCTTCAAATATTTATATATTTGTTAGCATTGGGACACTTTCTTAAAAGTAATTATAATATGAAGGTAATACATGTACTTCAGGGGGAATATTATAATTGCACATTTGAGGGGCCGTCGTGATCGTATGATAGTTGGATTTACAACTACCTGTGCAATCAGTGCCTATTACCACTAAAAGTTCTTAGTTCGAATCCCACTCATGGCGAGGTGTATTCAATAAAACATTATGTGATAAAGTTTGTCAGTGACTTGTGCAGGTCTGTGGTTTTCTTTCGGATACTCCGATTTCCTCCACCAATAAAACAGACAGGCACTCTATGACTGAAATATTGTTAAAAGTGGCGTTAAGCAACATAACCCTAGCTCTGTTACGTATATTTGTAATTGACGGTAAGCTTTTGAAACTATTTGTGACAAAACATAATAATAAATAAATAATAACAAACCACAACCAGAAAAAAATAGCTAAAAAGTAAATAAATTCTCATAAATTTACAACCTACATAAACAATTTTAATCAGAATGTATAAAATGTTTCAGAAAATTTGTTTGAGAGTTAGGGTTATGGTATTTAAAGCCACTGTCAACAATATTTCAGCTATGTCGTGGCGGTCAGTTTTATTGGTTGGAGGAAACCGGAACACCCGGACAAAACAACCAACCTGCCGCAAGTCACTGACAAACTTTATCACATAATGATGTATCGAGTACACCTCGTCTCGAACTCACAACTTTAGTGGCGATAGACACTGATAGAACCAACTACCATACGATCATGACCACGACGGTCCCCTCTTTATTGGGACATTTAGCACACTAACCCTTTTTTCGCATTGTATCGTATATGCACGCGTGCATATGTATATTTATGTTCTAATTAAAGACAACTTTTAAACTTCAAATCGTATGGACAAGATAGCATGAACAATTTAACGTTCTTCTTTGAAGCACTGGATGTCTAGATAAAATTTGTTCACCATTATCACATAATGTTGCATCGAGTACGCCTCGCCATGAGCGGGGTTCGAACTCACAACGTTAGTGGTGATATATATTAATTGCATAGGTAATTATAAATCTAACTACCATACGAACACGACAGCCCTTTAGAAATATTGTTTGAATAAGTATTACTCATGAATCATAATAATCATGAAATATCAGAGGCTCAGTGAGATAAATATTTCCATAAAACGTTTTATGAGAAATAATAATTTTATAACTGAAATGTATTAACCGCTTCAGTTGTGCAATGGTTAGCGTGCTCGCCTCGAGTGCGGTAGATCGTGAGTTCGAGCCTCAATCGGGTCAAACCAAAGACTATAAAATTGGTATTTGTTGCTTCTCCGCTAAGCATGCAGCAATAACTGAATAAGGAGAAAGAGCAAAGACTGGTTGGTTCAGCATCAGAATAATGTGTCCGAGTGGAGCAACATGTCTACCCGCGGACTGTTGTTTCAGTGAGCTAGCACTATAAAAATCCAACTCAGTGTGTTAGTCTAGAACAAAGCGGGCCTCATCATCATCTCATTGAAAATTAACTTGTTCTCGCCATGATGTAGCTGAAAAATTGCTAAAATTGGCATTAAACAACAATCACTCACTTCACTCAGCTGTTACTTTGAACCTACTTAATTCCATTAAAGATAATGATTGGTTGGTTGATTGGTTGGTTGATTGGTATTTAACACCAACTTTAGCAGTATTTCAGCTATATCGTGGAGATTAAAAAAAAATGGCAACAAGTCTTTATTTTTCTTACCTGGTGATTGACAACGCCACCTCCTAGGAAAATAACCAAGATCTGTACCATGCTGAGACAAGCCGACCACCACGTGGCTATGTAGGAAAACGTATCAACAGACTCGAACAATACAAAGTAAAGAGTAAAAATAATCAACGGAATTACTGTACCAATAGACGACATCACGTACATCGAAAAAACTTTGTCTGCTTGAGCAAGAACTTGGCACAGTTGTTCATGTTGTTTCCGGCTCTTCTCGATGTCTCCTATGAACCTTCCATATTCGAAACACTTTTTAAAGTTTTTATTAAAATGTTTATATGTTTTGGTTATGACAAGACAAACAACGAAAAACGATGATATAATCAAATACCAAGTTGACGTGAAATAGAAATAGATGATCAAGAATATGATTCGCATAACAATGGCAACTGCGGGACTGACATTTCCGAATGGCCCTGCAGCACTTCCGCTGGCAAAATATGTACCGAGTCCGGTAAAAGTAAAGGCAATACAAATCCACATAACGTACAAAATTGTGGCACAAATTCCACACTTCCTAATATAGCCGTAATTATCAAAGTTTATGGATTTAGCCACGCGGTCGAACTGTTCACAAAATCCGTTTAGGTGTTTGGAAAGAAAGAAATTACAAACTGAACAATGAGCAATCTGGAAAAACCACATTGAGGTGATAATCTGGTTGCAGACGACGCCATTAAACTCGGAGACGCCCATGAATGTTGATAACGCCAGCGCCAAATTGAACCATAAAATCAAAATGACAAAGACGGCATAAATTGTATATATACGTCCAGCACAAGACTTGGTAGCGTTAGCGTCATTTTCCTTTCCCAAAAGAGGGACTCCATTTAACAATCCTACGATTTTCATACACCAGAATAACGGCTTTAACGCTTGATGAAAAGAAGTTTGGATCGCCCATGCCATGTTAGAAGGTAATACATCTGAAGACAAACGTGCTGCTAAGAAAGGATAAATCTTACTTGCCATTGTATGTAGCATCTGGAAAATGGCATTTATACAAACGCGTTTAAATTAAACGAAATAAATATTTATAATAATATGGTTTATTTAACTGGTAAACGGTCGGTAGCAAGTACGTATGGTCATCTGGAATATCAATCGTTTGATGGAGTTGTACAACGCATGTCCGATTGAAACAAGATGATGGATTGTTAGCAAACAGATGTGGCGGGTTTTTGTTTACAATTACGGCCCAACTCTATAAACGTGATGTTTAAATATCATAAGGGTCAGTTTATATTTCAAATAATCCTAATTGTAAATAACATGTAAATATTGAACGGGATTTTTTTTTTCAGAACAAAATGATATTGTTACTAATATTTGGAACTATCTAGTGCAAGGCTGTTAGTCATAGATTTTAACTATTGGCGATATATGCAAAAGCACGTTTCTCATTCAAAACCAGAAGCATGCTCTTCAGACATAATTAAGATTGCAATTGGTGCATATGAAAGCAAGAACCGATTGCTAAGATGTGGCAATTTGTTTGTTTTTTTAAAGATTGATAAGATTTCATATTTAGCTAATTATTCAAGGGGCTTAAAACTGAGATTTGAACCAGCTCCAAATAGATCTTCGGGAATCGATTCCAATCTTTAATGTCATGACTAAGTTTGTAGACTGGTGTTCACTTTTGTCAATGCCATAGCACTGTAGCAGTTACTAGTATATGTCTTTACCCTGAAATTCTGAAGTCATGAGAATTTATGTTTTCTTGTTCTTGTGTAAACGTTTAATACTATGTCCACTCATTATTTATCAACTTAGCGTGCATTTTCTGTTAAATATTTCCTTTTCAAAAACGTCACTTCCAGCAATGATTATTGAATCAGTCAATCAGGCAACTGCATCAGGTAGATTACATATGCTTAATCTAGGATCGAGAAATAGCAAGGAAACCCTTAGATTGCAACTATTCATAAAAAATGTTGTAAAGTTGAGGCTAAACTATGGAAGCCGAGAAAGGCCATTTCTCGTTTTGGTCTTTTATTCTTTACAAAGTTAAAACGCGAAAGCGAAAACATAATCACGAAATAATTTTATTTCGCTTACTGTTATCAAATTTATATAGGCTTTTGTCCAACACAAATCTATGTCCATTGACCATGCTCACTTCATTTATAAAAATATCATAAATGAAAACAAAAATTGCTCCAGTTCCCAAACATAACAGTTTCTGAACAAGATATTTACATAATTATCGTTTGTATAGGCAATACACATCCATTAGCCAGGGAACACAAGGCTGCCTATAAATACGAAAAGTAAAAAGCTAACAATAAATACTAGTACATGGATTTCTATGTGGTGGCAATTGAAAATACAAATACAGTCAACAGAAGTGTTTATATAGAGTAAACTTATTTGATTAATAAATCATTAGTAAGTTATGAACAATGACATGACAATAAAATAGTTAAGAACAAATATACGGATAGGGAGAGGTATCGTCACACTTCATACTTCAGTCTCCATTAGTTTGGATATCTACTTTAATATCCTAAAAGACACCGAATTGGGTTTTTTAATTAAACTGAAAAGTTGAATATAATAATATAAAAACTTATCAACAAATCTACTAGTAACCTCCAAGGGACAGTCGTGGTCGTATGGTAGTTGGATTTAAGATTACATGTGCAATCAGTGCCTATCGCCTATCACAAGTGAGGTTGTGAGTTCAAGTCCCGAGGTGTATTCGATACAACATTATGTGATAAAGTTTGTCAGTGACTTGCGGTAGGTCTGTGGTTTTCTCCGGGTACTCGTTTCCTCCACCCGTCACGAGATATAACTGAAATACTGTTGACAGTGGCGTTAAACACCACAACCCTAACCCCACACAGTTAACCTACACACTGTCTTTGGGTTTTGTATCTATCTAAAGAATATTCTTGTAAATAAAGCACGGCCACTTTCATATGATTTTTTTTTTGGTGCTATTAGCATTATCTGTTATCGGAGAGAATTTTCTCCTTACAAGCCTTGAACTGCTTCTGATTTTACGTTTCAACGCTTAAAATGATGTCAGCATTAATGCCGTTACCAAAAAGTAACCACAATAAGCCCCATAAAATTCAAAGGGGCTGTTTGATTCAAGATACATTTTAGTGATTATTTTCCTGGCACTAATTGGTTTTTGTATTATCACAAAATACCAGCATATATCTTAATAGAGCAACACAATAACCTAGTTTATTATTTTGTTAATATAGTCACAATAACCTAGTTTATTTCTCTGTTAATATAGCCACAATACCTTAGTTATTGATCTCTATTAATGTAGGCACAATAACCTAGTTATTACTATCTATTAATGTAGTCACAATAACCTAGTTATTTATCTGTTAATGTAGTAACAATAACCTAGTTATTTCTCTGTTAATATAGTCACAATAACCTAGTTTATTTCTCTGTTAATATAGTCACAATAACCTAGTTTATTTATCTCTGTTAATATAGTGACAATAACCTAGTTTATTTATCTCTGTTAATATAGTCACAATAACCTAGTTTATTTATCTCTGTTAATATAGTCACAATAACCTAGTTATTTCTCTGTTAATAGTCACAATAACCTAGTTATTTTTCTCTGTTAATATAGTCACAATAACCTAGCTATTTCTCTGTTAATAGTCACAATAACCTAGTTATTTTTCTCTGTTAATATAGTCACAATAACCTAGTTATTTCTCTGTTAATAGTCACAATAACCTAGTTATTTTTCTCTGTTAATATAGTCAAGTACATTGTATATATAATAATTGTAGATCATAAAACATCTTTTTGTATACAGACTATAAAACATAGGAGATGAAGTACCCACTTAAGACATGATTGTAGTCGTTGAACACGAGAGAATGGATAGTCATTACTCTACATTATATGTGTCTGTATTGCTAGACTGGAGTAATTTACCAATAATGTATATTGTGAGGATGGCATACAGAAGTTATATAATAAATCTATTGCTGATTTTGTCATGTTAATTTATGGTCTTTTGGCAACATAACAATTGTGTGACCTGAGATATAGGCAGACTTAAAAACTTTAACTGTACAATGTATATGTTTTGCTCTAATGTGCAAATTCTAAATCTGAAGTTAATCCAGATCTGTTGGTGTATTACTGTAGAACTTGTTTGTGTTGAATGGTTGTAAACAATGTGTAAGAACTGGTGGATTTGTCTATGTTGAAGTCGAAACTTTGCAAGGAATTATATTTTATTTTCCCCCATGTACATGTAGCAACATTCCAGCAGCACCTGCATATGAAGTACATAGCTCTCAGTTGATATGATATTCCAGAGCTTACGAGTCCTATCAGGATTATCTTGATAGAGGGTTGCTGCTAACAAGGAAGCTACTGAACCAAGGGTTCTTAGCGGGCAAGTTGAATCAAAAGCCACCATGACTTAGTCAAAGGCTACGGAATGTCTATGTTTCAAATGAACACGGATATGTTCAGCTTGTTGTAATCACAATCCGACCCTTTCCTCTTTAATGGGGTTTATAATGAGAGTAAGACTATGGGTGTCACTAGTGGAGCAGGAACCACTTATTTTTCTGGAGCACCTGAGTTCACTCTCTGTTTTCAGTAGGATTCATGTTTCTCAATCTTTAGTTTTCTGTGTATTGTTTTGTAGATCATTGTTAATCGTTTTTTTTGGGTTTTTTTTGCCATTGTGGTCGTGATTGTACAGTAGTTGATTTTACAACTACCTGTGTAATCAGTGCCTATCAAGGTGTACTTGATACAACATTGTGATAAAGTTTATCAGTGACTTGTGACAGATCAATGATGTTCTCTGTGTAGTACTCCATCAATAAAACTGACCACCACGATATAACTGAAATATTGTTGAAAGTGGCATTAAACATCATAAACTTTTGTCCATTGTATTGTCTGTCCCTTGATTTACAACTTTTGATTACCACTTTAGTCTTCAAACTTTTCTGGCTGTCTGATGTTTATGAATAAACTAGAGGATCACATAAGCCAATATAGTTCACCTGGGCCCGGTTGTTTAAAACAAAGGATAAAGTTATCCACTGGATAAATCATCTATCCAGTTGACAACTTCTGTTCGTGTAGTCTCAAAAATATCAATTATTTCAGGCCAGCCCACTTCAATAGATTCCATGTCTTCCAGAACACAATTTGGATTTTTATTGTTGTTATATCATTAAGTACAATAATTGAACTGGATCATAATGAAATATTTCTAAAGCTTTGTGAAATTGTGTTTTTCTTAAAATAAATACATCTCCACAAGGCATATTTTTATCTACATACAACCCCCATCTCTCCCCGAATTATTATATAAGACATGAATGTCAAATGACAAACCCTTACTGCCCTTGCCTCAATACCGATAAATCTTTTAGGAAAGAAATGAAGTAACTAGCTTCAATTTATTTGAACAAATATTTACTTTGGATTATTATTTCATGATCTGAAAAAAATAAAATAAAATGGAGGATTGGTTTCGCTTAAAAAAAACTTGGTCTAATACACTGTAAATAAAACTAATTATAAAACAAATGTGTAATTAATCACAATTTGTCTAACAAAAAGTTGACTTGAAAAAAATTCTATGGAGACATAAATTCCCAGCTCCATCACAAAGATAATGAAATGATTGGTCATAATTACATTTGAAGATCGCAACAAATAAATTGAACTCGGTGAAAATTAACTAAATGTTGCTGAACTTAGCAGACCCGTTTTGTTAATTTTTTATCTGAATTGCTTTAAGACAGAAAGTGCAAAGAATCATGGGAGTTGTCCACTGGACAAAATTGTATCCAGTGGATATCTATCTAGCCAGCCATTGTCTTTGCGTTTGAACAACCAATTATATCCACTGGCTAGCTGTCCACTGGATAAGTAGTTGTCCAGTGGATAACTTTATACAGTATTTTGAACAACTGGGCACTGATATTGAAGACAGATTGAATCATTGCCAATCATACCATATGTTAAGTTTGATCTCCAAGAACTTGAATCCAGTAGACCATGTGGCAATCAATGCTACCAACCTTAATCTCTATACTAGTATCATAATACTGCTTCACACATAATGTAAATTAATTTCCATTATTTAGCAGATTTGTGTAATTTTCTCATTACAGTCTACTTTAAACTTTGAACCACAAGGGGGGTCATCATGGTCGTATGGCAGTTGGTTTACAACTACTTGTGCAATCAGTTCCTATCACCACTAAAGTTGTGAGTTTGTATCCCGCTCATGGCGAGGTGTACTCGATACAACTTTATATAATTACATTACTTCCGTTTTTCATTGAAATGTTACAATATGATTGGCTATATGAAGTGGTCACATGATTATAAAAGAGATGTTTCACATCCAAATGAAACTCAAACCCGAACTTGCACGTGCCTCCATGACGATGTCAGATGTAAACAATCAATGCCGTAGTAATTTCCAACAGCAAATAATCTAACACAAATAAAATTCACAACGAAAAATCCAACTATATTAAATTTTGGTGTGATTTAAATATAATTATAAGAATTGAATGCATTCTTTTGAAGTTTCATTGGGGTATGAAAGCGTTGATCGAACTACATTTTCAACATGAAATGCTACCGCGCTTCATTGAAAATGTACTTCGGTCAACGCTTTCATACCCCAATGAAACTTCAAAAGAATGCATTAAATTCTTAAGTGATTAAAGTTTGTCAGTGACTTGTGGCAGGACTGTGGTTTTCTCCAGTTTCCTCCACCAATGAAACTGACTGCCACAATATAACTGAAATATTGTTGAAAGTGGCATTAAACACCATAACCCTAACCTTACAAACATTTAAAGGATCCAGATCAAACGTAAAGTTAACAAATAGAAGACAGACAGATTGTGGTCAATATCATCTAGCCAAGTTAAAGGAGGATTCCAAATGAAACAACTGGTTTTTCATTTTCTGATATTTTATAATCTTTTCATAATTTCATAATACACAAACATGTAACATACAGCCCTTTGTACAACTGTTTCTGAATGATATTCCATCTCCATGGTGTTGCATTGGGAATGAACATGGTCTTGCACTATATGCTGCATATGCAGAATTAAAATGCACAACCAGATATTTTAATAATTTCGTAATTAAATTAAAAATCATTCCAATCAACAGATTTGTGTCTCATTTTGTCTATCATTATGTTGTCAAGGTTACAATCATCTAACAGATCCAGCACTTCCATAAGAATTATTCAAGTCTATATATAGGTCCAGGTCTTTGTTTTATTATGTTGTCAAGGTTACAATCATCTAACAGATCCAGCACTTCCAAAAGAATTATTCAAGTCTATATATAGGTAAAGGTCTTTGTTTTATTATGTTGTCAAGGTTACAATCATCTAACAGATCCAGCACTTCCATAAGAATTATTCCAGTCTATATATAGGTCCAGGTCTTTATTTGATACACTGGCTCTGACTTGTGGTAAAGCATCTTCAAAATCTTGGAATGTGATTGGCCTAACCTAAATAACATGAACAAAGAAATTGTTAATAGCAAATATATACAGTATTATCATAATTCCTTGTAACCTCCCCAGATTAGAAATCTAATTAATCGATTTCAAGATGTTATTTAAACCTTTAAAAAGCTTTATATAAAAGTTGAGCAAAATGACATTCCTGTACACCATTTATGTTTTCATATAAAAGTAAATTAATTTGACCTGTATATGAAATCTACAGTGGGTCTGTTTGATATTACTTACATGTACCTTGATGATCAATTAACAATTCTTCTAATCTTAATAATTAAAACTTTGTGAAGTGGAACAAACTTTCAGTAACTCTGATGTGGCTTATTAGTCGAATTCCTTACAGATTTAAGGAATATGTCCATTTTGAAACCTCTGGGCATATTTGGTTCAAGTATACAGAACATTGGCAGATTCTTATGGATGGAATATTTTAGACTGAATAACCACAGAGAAATTTTACATAAGACATTCTTATCTATTTTTAATTATTATAACTTATTGATGAACTTTATATGAACAATATATAAAATATGGTAACCTGATCAGCTGATATAGATTCTATTTCACCAAACTCCATACATCTGATTGGTCCTAGAGCTGCTTCTCTACAAAGGTTAGCCATATCAGCTCCTGAATAACCTGTAATATGTATAACAATATGTGGTTTTTAAATAAAAATACATTCTACTTTGCAAATATAGTAGCCCCCTCTCATAAGGCCATTACCACCAATGGCCACCCCACCCCTCTTATAATTATCAAACCAAATTTCATATGCACTGTGATAGTAAAATACTTCTCAATTGAAAACAATCAAATAACAAGAAATGTGTGCATCACAAAATACGCCCATCTATATAAATTATCAAACGGTATAATGGTAATGACCCCAAAATAAATAGGGTTCTTCCTCTTCCACATGGGAATCATGTGGCCAAGTTTGGTAAAGATCCAATATACAGAACTAAAGTTATCGTGCAGAAACGATCCTGTTGTCAACAATTCTATTTATAGTAACGGTGACCTTGACCTTTGACAATGACCCCAAAATAAATAGGGTTCTTCCCCTTCTACAGGGGAATCATGTGGCCAAGTTTGGTAAAGATCCTATACACAGAACTAAAGTTATTGTGCGGAAACCTGTGTGGACGCCCGCCTGCCATGCCCAATCACATAATACGGCCCGTCTCGAGATGGGCGTATAAAAACAATTTTTGCATGTACTACTTTTTTAAAAAAAATATGTAAGAATCTAAATAAATCTTTGTTGCTGCAAAGAAATTTTGAATATAAAGTTTTTAAAAAGTCATGTTTTTTTTTGTCTTCAGTGAAATGAGGTTAGAGGTGATTGTTCGTTGTGTTGACATTGGTTGAAAAGTTAACAATCACTGTTAACTTTTCTTTTCATAAAACCAATCAATTATTATCCAGTAAATACTATAATATCATATACAAACCATCAGTTTTCTGACAGATGAAATCTAATTCCTGATCAGACAGTTCATATCTCTGTTGTGACAATAAATTAATAACAATTTGTTTCCTTGCTGGTCCTTCAGGTAATGGGATATATAAACGTTTCACAAATCTACGACGTGCTGCTTCGTCTATTTCTTGAGGTCTACAAAAGATTATAAACATTTAAACTTATTATACTTCCATAAGATCTACAAAAATCAAACTAGTAGTCAGTTAACAACAAACATTCATTAACCCTGCTTATGATATTGTCATTCATTCTTGTAATATTATGTAGACTTTTTGAGTGGAAGTTAATCTGTGCAGGTTTTTTATCATTTGTTCATATCTGTATTACCATTGGAGATCCAATTATCAAGACATCGTAAGTCATGGTCTTTTTTTTTATGTTCAACGAGTTGAGGTGAGAGGCAGTTATTCGTTTAATTGAAAATGGTGAAATTGTTGACCATCACTGTTTAAACTTTCTTTTAAATTTTTATCTTTATTTTGTTCAACATACATTGTGTATTAGATAAAAAACTTAAAATAGTGGTTAACAATTTTCTTTTAAATAATTTTTTTTCATTGACATAGTGAGAAAAGAAGTGTAAAACATAACTATACCTGTTGGTAGCACCTATTACCAGTATTCTGTCTTCTGATAACGTAGCAGCACCATCCTACCAAAGAAACAATAAATTAATTCATATATAGGGTTGTGGCTTTAGGTTTATAGTGTTTAATGCCACTTTCAACAATATTTCAGTTCTATAGTGGCAGTCAATTTTATTGGTGGAGGAAGCCTGATTACCCGGAGAAAACCACCAACCTGTCGTAAGTCACTGACAAACTTTATCACATAATGTTGTATCGCCTGAGTGGGATTCGAACTCGCAACGTTAGTGGTGATAGGTACTGATTGCATAGGTAGTTATAAATCCAACTACCATACGATCACGACCACGACGGCCCTCAATTCATATACAGTCAAACCTGTTTTAAGCGGCCACCCATGGGACGGTCCGAAATTGGCCACTTAACACAGGTGACCTCTTAATCAAGGTTTGAGATTTTAGGAACGTTGGCCAATTCTTTTTAATGTCAGTCATTTACAATATTTTGATAATCATTTATACGTATTTTCAACACGTGCGCGAGTATTGATTTTGTTTAAATAAATAAAAAAATCAAGGTTTGAGATTTTAGGAATGTTAGCCAATTCTTTTTAATGTCAGTCAGTCATTTATACAATATTTTGATAATCATTTGTACGTATTGTGTACGTATTTTCAACACGTGCGTGAGTATTGATTTTTTTAAATAAATAAAAACATTCTCTGATGAGGTGTTATTATCTGAATTTTACCAATTATAGATTCAATAATTGTCAGGAAACTTCGAGAGAGAAAAGAAACCTGCATTTGATTACAATACATCATGAACATGATACATTTACATAATACGGCAATACACAATCGTGTATTAAAATTTACGAAACTGTCAACAAAACGATCTTTCATGTAAATCTACAAATACCACGTAATTGAACACTAATAAAAAAAAAACATCTACAAGTATTCTGTAAAAGCTTATCGGCAATTTGACAAGATGTTGGAATGTTATTAAGAGAGGGTTCAGTGATTTTAATTGAATATTGTTTCATAAAATTTATTAGTGATATCGATGTACACAACAGACTGTTGAATGGCTTCAATCATTCTGAGTTTTCTCTACAATGTATGATACTCTGTTGTCAAGACATCAAACGCTTTCAAATTTATCATTAAATGATATTTCATTCATGATTATGACTTCAAGGTTTCAATTAAGAAATCCAATTGTTTTCTTTACAAATGATAATTAACAGTTATCAAAATAAATATCACCTGACGTGGTAAACACC
>MJUT01043264.1:159323-170784 GCA_002080005.1 Gigantidas platifrons
ATTTTAGGAACGTTAGCCAATTCTTTTTAATGTCAGTCAGTCATTTATACAATATTTTGATAATCATTTGTATGTATTGTGTACATATTTTCAACACGTGCACGAGTATTGATTTTTTAAAATAAATAAAAACATTCTCTGATGAGGTGTATTATCTGAATTTTACCAAATATAGATTCAATAATTGTCAGGAAACTTTGAGAAAAAAAAGAAACCTGCATTTGATTATCATCATGAACATGATACATTTACATAATACGGCAATACCCAATCGTGTATTTAAAATTTACGAAACTGTCAACAAAATGATCTTTCATGTAAATCTACAAATACCACGTAATTGAACACTAATAAAAAAAAACGTCTACATGTATTCTGTAAAAGCTTATCGGCAATTTGACAAGATGTTGGAATGTTATTAAGAGAGGGTTCAGCGATTTTAAATGAATATTGTTTCATAAAATTTATTAGTGATATCGATGTACACAACAGACTGTTGAATGGCTTCAATTCGGAGTTTTCTCTACAATTGTATGATACTCTGTTGTCACGACATCAAACGCTTTCAAGTTTATCATTAAATGATATTTCATTCATGATTATGACTTCAAGGTTTCAATTAAGAAATCCAATTGTTTTCTTTACAAATGATAATTAACAGTTATCAAAATATCACCTGACGTGGTAAACACCGGAGGCCACGCTGTTGACACCTGGACAGGTTTGTTAATCGATTTAATTTATAATTTTGACATAACGAACCTAATTTGAATGGATTTGAATATTTGGCCACATGACCGTTTAACAAAGTAAAAGGGTGTCCGCTGTCCTGATTTTGATGGCGGCTGACAGCGTAAAGCAGGTGACCGCTTAATTCAGTTAAAATAAATTGCGAAAACGGTCGGGAGGATATTGGAATGGCCGCATATCGGAGGTGACCGTTAAGGTAGGTTTGACTGTATATAAATTACCTAACAATAATAATCTTCTTGTTGCCCGTATCTGTAACCGCTTATACAATGATTGTTTATTGGAAGATGTTCATCATCCATTATAATATGACTTTGCATAAAATTCAAAATAAACAGGAAAAGGAAACTTTCTTATATAAATGGAAACAGATAACATGTATAAAACTAAATTTATTAGTTAGAAACTTGTATCATGATTGAATGCTTCAAATGCAAATCAGTTTTTTAAACTTGACGAATAGTAGGGGGCATAACTCCAGCATTGAAAAATGCACCATGGTCTAAATCATTAAAACTAGGAGTGTATATATTATTATGTAAAAATCTTAGCATACAAGAAAGGTGTACATAAAACGTAACTCCAAATGTCATCTTAAAACCATTTGTTTCCGACGTCCTACACACTGGAAGATAGTAAAGGCAACTACATGTGTAGGCGCTACATAATTTTTTCCTGAGAGCATAAAATAGGGATGGTTTATAGTTTAGGTTTGTGGTGTTTAACGCCACCGTCAACAATATTTCAGTTATATCGTGACTGTAAATAGGGATGAGGTAAGGTTGTTCAAATGCATTTAATCAATGAAAATAGGATATTTGTTATTTAACTAGTTAGTTTTCTCTATTATGTGTCAGAGATATTATTCACTAGTCTACAATTTTCCATACATACCAACTGGACAAGGAACTCTGTTTTAATTCTCCTTGATGCTTCATGTTCTCCATCAGATCTTTGTGACAATAAAGAATCTATCTCGTCTATAAATACCACCGCAGGCTGATGTACTCGGGACACAGCAAACAGTGCTCTCACCATCTTTTCTCCTTCTCCTACCTAAAAATATAAAACACTTGCGTTATATCGTAGCCTAATAAAAATTAGATCTTCTCACTTGTTCCCACTGTTTCTTTTATCTATGTGTTGGAGATCTAAACAACATCCTATAATGTAACCAGGGCCTGGGTGGCTCAACGAGTTAGGTAGTTGGATTACCTAACAACTCATACAAGCCTATCACCAATACGGCATGGGTTCGCGCCCGGCTTTGTAAATTACAAAAAGGGTGCACTCGACTCGCAGCCGCAAGTGATAAAGTTTACCAGTTGCTTGCCCATGCTTGGTGGTTCTCTCCGGGTACTCCGGCTTCTTCCACCACTAAAACTGGCCCCATGATATAGCACCAAAAATCAAATCAAATCATTATAATGTAACCTTTACTCTTTCAATCATATTGCCACTCCGAACATCTTGTAAGTTAAACTGAACTGATTTAGAGACTATAATTTACTTTGATCCATTTACAAGTGTGCAGAATATTTCATGTTTTTGTGTAAGGAGTTAAATAGATAACACATGTATCTTAAAAATGATATCAGATGTATATTTTGCCACTGCCTTTGACATTTATCAGTATAATTTCTCATGTTACTCTAAAATACTTACCCACTTTGAGGTTAGAGAGGAGGCACTAATACTGAAGAAGGTAGACTTTGATTGACTGGCAATACATTTCCCTGAAATACATGTACATTTTCTATCAAAGTTGATAATGACTACAGGTATGAATCGATTACAAGAAACAATTCATAGAAAAACTCAGAAGAAATGTTGAATCACTCATTGTCATGCAGGTGCAGTTTAAATTTGAGATTAATTTGACTTAAAAGCAGTAATGGTAAAGTAAGAATTTATATTTTTAGTAATGATGACCACATTGCTGCATTGGACAGAGGGCAGAGCGGTTGAACACAATTTTGAAAGTGGACCACCCATAGATCATCCCACTACAGTTTAGTTTCATTTGAATCTATGGTTTCTCAGAAGAAAATTTTAATGGAATATTTTGATCAAAATATATCTAATTTGTATAAACAGTGTAAATTGGCCGAAAGAAAAACTTCACAGAAAAGATATGTTGAACTACTTATTGTCATGTAACTGCAGTTTACATTTTCAGCTCATATTGACTTAAAATGAAGCAGTAACAAGGGCAACGCAAAGCTTGGCATATCCCCTCGCCTAAAAATTTGACCTTTGACCTTGAAAATCAATAGGGTTCCAGATTCTCTTAAGGACTAAGTATGTACCACGTTTGGTCAAAATCCATTGAAGGATGTTGATTCTAGAGTGTTCACAAGGATGCTACGCGGTAAAAATTTGACCCGGTGACCTTGACCTTTGACCTTGAAAATCAATAGGGTTCCATATTCTCTTAAGGATATGCAACAAGTTTGGTCAAAATCCATTGAAGGATGTTGATTCTAGTGTTCACAAGGATTTGACGGAAGAACGGATGGACAGAAGGTAGCGTTACTATTTCCCTTCGCAACTTCGTTGGCGAGGGGATAATAAGCAATTTAAGAAATTTCTATTTTCAGTAGTAGCAGACATTTTGAATGTTAAAATTCAGATGAATCTCTCAAAAGTTATTGCATGGAAACCATTATTTGTACAGATGGACAGACTTCAAAATGCTTGGGGTGGTTTAATCATAAAATATATTACCAATGAGAGTCTTTCCTGTACCTGGGGGACCAAACAATAACAGACCCTTTGGTGGACCTCTCAAACCTGTAAAAATATCCCTGCAATAAAATAAAAGCTAGTTAGGATTTACATTTTCAACATCAACATATTATTTTTTCATAAGGTAGATAATAATCAAATACAAACATTGGCTCATCTGGAGTTCTTTTAAAAACATATTACGTTTTCTTGATTTCAGTAGCCTTGCCTAACATTTTTACATAAGATGACAAAGAATGAAGAAGAAATATGTAACTAAAGTATTATATCTACCATCTACAGATCCACTTTTTATTTTTCTACAACAACAAATAAGACCTAATTAAAGTGGCTTTCGCAAAGTGAACATATTGAAAAATCCTTAAAGTTGTTTAAATCCTCAAAGGATTTTTTTTTACCTACAGTTACAATAAAAGCATATATATATTGTTTATTAACCTGTGTACAATAATCGTGTGTATACTTTTGATTTAATGTTGTGAAAGTATTCAAGTTTTATGTAAGAATGATTATGTGGGGATTGTACATGGCAATAGACATCCAATACATTTTTCATTTTCCACAAAAAAAAATGTTTTGAAGATGTAGAGATGTACGATTGCTCACATTGTTTTGCTTTGTTTTTTAAAATAATTTTTGCATAAGGACAAAATTCTAATATTATATAAATGACTTTCAAACACTATGTATACCTACAGTCTAGCATTGGCCATCACACTATACTAAAGTATTTATATCTACAACCATAGTATGGTGCATTTCACTATTTTGTAGTATGTATACCTACGGTCTTAACATTGGCCAAACTACTATTTCTTTGATCGTCTTTTTAGCAAATTCTAACCCAGCCACATCATCCCAACCAAGCTGTGGTCCATTGTCCATTATCTGTATTAACACAACAAACAATTTAAACATCTAACTTTAATATTATCACTATTTTCAAATATTTCCCATTCATTTTTTTACAGCTGATAATTATATTACCATGCTACATTTTTGACAATAGCAATTAATTTATTTTCTTTTGTTAACCTCTTTACTTAAACAAAATCCAGGTATCAGCAGTTAAAACATTCTCCAAAAGTTCACTGGTCCAGGACCAATGAGCACCAGGAATCTACTGGTCCTGAAATTTTTTCTACTGGTACTGAATATCGGAATGGAAGAAATAAAATTTGTTGTTGTTTAACCCCTGGATATAATATCAGGGATTTAGCTAGGATTTTGAGACCATTAGTCACTTTTGCAGAACAGATTTAAAAAAAAATTATGAATAAACAAGAATATAATAAGTTTAATCTTATAATCAGTTACCATTGCCACTATTTTGATCTCAAGACTACACAAATTGTAATACCCCCCCCCCACACACACTTTTGAAATATTACCATGCTTTGGTCCAATACCACACACACTGTAATAACCTCCTCCCCCACCCTTTTTGAAATGTTACTATGCTTAAGTCTAATACCACAACAATTGTAATAACTCATATTTGTGTAGTCTTTAGCAGAAAAAAAAATTCTGCCAGTTTGCTCAATGGTCCAACTTCTATCTAGATTCTTTGTAGGAAATCAGTATAGAACAAACGTCAAAAACTGAAGCAAGTTGTAAAATAAATAATTATTTCTCAGACTTCATATTCCAATTGCAACAATTGAAATAAAAATACTGTAGTTATTTTTTTTAATTGCAGACTTGTGTCTGTTTGTAAATAGTTCTATAAATAGAACGCAATTGTTACCCGGATGCTGATCAATGTATAAAAAACTTATGCGTCCTCGTGCAGTGCATTTCAACGAATTGAATGGCCAACCTTTGCATATAAATGACCATATTAAATATGAGAATTAAGATTTCATTTCACAGAAATGAGAATAAATTCATCAAAAGTTCGTTTGGTTAAAAGCAGCTTCGGTGGATTGCGAATTGGTCGCGCCATTTTTTTTATTTTTTTGAGTTTCTTCAAAGGACGTGAAAACAAAGTTATGACTTTCCGAGAAAATCACTTTCAAAATACTAAATGGATACGATAGATTTCAATAAACATGATATTGACATTTTCATAAATTTGGTAAAAATAGTTCGTTATGGCAGACATTGAGACGATCGCGAATCGTGCAATGAATGACGATTAATATTTTGACGGTAACTTTCCCAATGCGAAATTGCGCCCATATGACGATTACAAAAATATGTCCACTTTAAATACATACTGTGGCATTTTGAGTACATGTCATAACTATAAAAAAATATTATCGTTGATTGAATTCTTTGTCCAGGTAAATCAAGCCAGGTAAGATCAAAGATTACGCAATCAAAAACAAAATTCTATAATCCGTTGATTGGCTTGTAACATGTAATAAAATTGTCATTATAGTGACTAATTAGTTTTAATCAGCAAATGAAGAAGAATGGATTGTTACAAACATTTTTTTACGATTTTTTGAAAATTCAAGTGACGAATTGGATACGGGAAATACTCATCACTTCGAAAATCAATCGTCAATGACGAAAGTGACGAGCGCTAGCTAAATCACTGAATATACATATCATATTGAAAGAAATATTTATTGATGTTAACATTTCCATTTTGCAAGTTCACTCGTAGTCCAAAATAGTCTCATCAGAACATAGAATTTCGATACAGTGCTTTGATTGGATTTTATTACGTTTGAGTACAAAACTCTCAGAAGTTTTATGACTAAAGTCAGACTGCATTAATTCTTTTTACAAAAACAAACCTCATTCATAACTAGTTCAATCATTTTAGGTTCTATACCCTTTAACCTTTCATCAACTGGTTCTTCAGTATCATTTGTTGAAGATTTTCCTCCTCCAAACACAGATCTTTGTACAGCATTCATGGTTACACTAATAAATAAATAGTAATCATTTCATTTAGACTTGTGAAAATCTTGGACCCATATCGCTTAAATGATAAAATAAATGTAAGAGCATAAATGCTTTCAGTACACATCTAAAATTTGAAATTTATCAACAATGATATCAAAACAGTTTTCATTTTTCTGAAACACCTAAGAAAAGAAAGATAACTCCACAAGATTTTCAAAGGAAGTAAAAAATTTCACATTTATTTAAACGTTTATGAAGTGAAGATTGCTAGAAATACATTGACTGCTTATAACAACAATTATAGTATGAAATGTCTCACAGCTAAATAATTGTTCCTTATTATATTAACTGTCATTACCATGTACTTTCATTATGCAACAGTAGAAATTACCAGGTAAACAAACAAATTTAAATAGTTTTACATGATGCAAAAATAATCATATGTAAATATAAACCAGATGTATTTATGTAAGGCATTATTAATTGAACATTGTTCCACTGTAGCTGTAGAATTTGAAACAAATACCATACAGCCCCCATCCTCAATAAATAATTGGGTGCCAAAATTTTCCACAAACCTGTCTTCTTCATCTGCTCTGTTGACAACAGGTGGTATAAACTTACTGTTTAATCCTCTCCTAGAACAAAAATCATATAAAGAATGGAAGATTGTGTACATAGGACAATGATGCCCCTACTTTCTGCTAAAATAGGGGCATAACTCTGGAACCATATCATAATAGTAATATTAACCAAATTCCATCTTGGACTGTGTATATGTGATAAAAAAAAACATTGTGTAAAAATCTCAAAACATTTGGTCATGGAAAACTAATATTAGAGCTTGGAAACCCAAAATGTGTCATATGTCAACTTAGGGGCATATGTTATTCTAGGATCATTGAAGAGTAATAAACAAGTTTGATATAAGAATTTGAGAAAAATAAAAAAAGAATATGAAGGAAGAGAAAATCTAAAGCAGGGGGTTATGGTTATGGTGTTTAACACCACTCTCAACAATATTTCAGTTATATCATGGCGGTCAGTTTTATTGGTGGAGGAAACTGAATACTCGAAGAAAACCACAAATATACTGCAAGTCACAGACAAACTTTATAACATTATGTTGTATCAAATACACCTGGTTATGAGTGGCATTCGAACTCAAAACTTTAGTGGTGATAGGCACTGATTGCAGAGGTAGTTGAACTTTCTCAGAATACATGTTCCTGACACCAGGTCATAGATGATTACTAACCTGGTACTTCCTAAAGACTTCTTAGCATTACCATAAGAGGAGGTACCTACATTACCATACGAGGAGGTACCTACTCCTCCTCTACCTCTGTTATACTTCTTCTGATTATCTATAGCCTATTAAAATGACAAATTGAATGGAACAAAAATAAAAGAGATATTTTGTCTTAGAACTACAAATTAATCCTTAGACTGAAGTTAGATTTGGAATAAAGTGAACTTCGGAATATTTCCAAGTTCAAACATGACACAACAAGGTTTGAATGTATAAACCCTTTAATTAGGGTTAGATTCAGATTTCTTTTAAAAAAAAACTTAGAATTAAGCAAGGTTTATCACTGATCCACTTTAAAATTCGGTAAAAAAAATTGATTCCCAATCTAACTTCAATCTATATCAAGAATTCCATGAATAATCTGTTTGGCACATTCTAATTTTGTTGTTTTGTTGTTGTTTTATTTTTTCATATTTAATGTTTCATTTGCATTGTTTTGTCTATCAGAATGACAAATTTGTGTTTCACTGATATTTAATTTGTTTAACAAGGTTATGATTTTTATTTCACTGATGTTGTTTTGTCTATCAGAAACTTGATTTTTATGTTTCACTGGTGTTATTTTGTCTATCAGAAACATGATTTTTATGTTTCACTGATGTTGTTTTGTCCATCAGGATCATGATTTTTATGTTTCACTGGTGTTGTTTTGCCCATCATAATCATGATTTTTATGCTTTACTGGTATCGTTGTTGTTTATCAGGATTATGATTTATTTTACTGCGTGTTGTAGATTTGTTCATCCATTTTATACTTTTCACCAGTACATATTGTATTTTCCTATCTATCCTAAGGCCATATAAAGTTAATTTCTTGGTTCTCAGGCCCGCCCGCATGTGGAAATTCGTCGCCGCATTGCCGATTTTTTTGCAAAAATAGTAAAAAAAATATTTAAATGCGGTAGCGCTGTCCGTACGGAAAAAACAACCGCATCCGTTTTTCTCTTATATCACGTGGTCGGTGAAACGCTTTAAAACGCATCATGCTTAAATGAGATTTAAAGCATTGTTATGACAATGTATAAATAAAAAACGTGTTTCCGTTTGACATTTAGACAAAATGTCAATCGTTTCTGTGCAAATTCGGCACAAATGTTTGCCAGTTTTACCAGGAAACATAATAGGGGGCTTCTCCGAAGCTTGTACCTTATTGGAATTGTTTACGGAGATAAAAAAATGGTACGTTGGGACCAGCGGATTGGACGTTTCCATAAAAATTAACCACTCGTGATGTTTCTGCCACCATCGGAAGAAATAAAATTTAAATTTTCAATAAAGTAATGAAAAGATTTATACATTGCCATATTTTTCACAAAAAAAAAAGAAGAAAAAATGCCTCCCTCATCACTTTTTACAGCAGTAAAAGGATAAAAAAAAATGCCACCCTCCCTCATCAATTTTGACAAAAAAGGGCCTGAGAACCAAGTAATTAACTTTGCATGACCTAATAGTGAATTACTGTATTATTCCATCTAATGGTATTTTATCTGATTATAAAATGTTTCCCTGGAAATGTAATGTAATACAGTTTACCATTTATCCCTTTAACAAATTACATTTGTTGTCCATCAATATTCATTACATTCAAAAATGTTTTGACCTGTCATAATTGTCAATAATTACTTTCCTAATCTATGTCCAACAAATGTCAATTCGCTTAAAATTGCATATATGACAAAAGTTTTTCAAGAATTACAAAATTTGTGAGAGAAAAAAAGGTACTGACAATACAACAATATAACAGGAATATAATCATATTTACCAACTGTTCTTTAGCAGTTTTAAATACATTATAACCTCCTCTTCCTGAGGAGGCTGTGTTGTCATCATCCTCTATATCTTCATTATTCAGAGGTCTTTTTACACCACCTCCTAAAAAATTCTGATGAAAAAAAAAATATGAATGGCTGTATTAACAGGAACATAACTCCAGAACAGTAAAAAGTGGTAAAGTCTGAAATTGAACTTGGCCTTCATTTTATGGTTTTAAACCTCATGTACAAATTTCAAATAATTTCTTAATAGGAGTTTAAGTTTTCGAGCGGAACCAAATATGGGACGGATGTACGGAGAGATGTACATGGGCTAAACTTAACGACCTGATGCCTAGAGGTAGGGGTATAAAAATAAAACTTCTGCAGAATTATACTTTTTGCTCGTGTTGTTAGTATAATTGATGAAAAAGGTGTATTTATTAACCTTTGACATCTATCTATATGCAAATGTACATAACACTGAGATTGCTAAAATATCCCAAACAGCAAGTAACCATACAAGTCAATGATTAGAGAAGTTAAACAGCAAGTAACCATACAAGTCAATGATTAGAGAAGTTAAACAGCAAGTAACCATACAAGTCAATGATTAGAGAAGTTATATTCAACTTTCTATGTTATTGCAAAAGACAAATCAAACTGTATATTATCAACTATTTACACAAACAATTATAAAATTATTAGTAAGAATAAAATATTTGAGTTGTAAAAATCAACCATCTAAGAGTCAGCTGAGGATAGTCCATTTTATGTTGTTTCCATTTGGGTCATTGAGATTGAACTTCATCATTGTTGGTAGGTCATTCATATGCAAAATTATGTAGATAAGTGTCACTAAATTACCATAAACCAAAAACATTTTGACAAACTAGCCTGAACCACATTTTAGAGGAATTTTTTCTATTTCATTAAGCAAATTTTATGCAATTTATACTAGCCCGAACAAAGTTTAAATAGATTGGGACATACAGCTAGTGGGTTTTGGTGCAGACATAATTTCATATTCTTGATCCTAAATATTCTTGTGTAATTCTCAAATGTGATAAAGTCAGAAAAATAATTCTAACATTTCATGTCATTATACCATAATGAGTAAACTTTTAACTCCCTTTATATTTAATCTGCTACAAAGAAAGTAAATTGGCTTTATTTTGTACTATAGTATAGTTCATTGACTTTAATAACACATGATAAAGGTGGGGTTTAATTTGAAAGAAAATTGGGTTATGTGCCATTTCTTGTCAACTTTATAGATGTCTGTGATATTCAGGAATATATATTAGTAATAAAAACAGGGACGCTGTGGTCGTCATCATATAGTAATCAAATTTACATCTACCAATATATGTAATCAGTGTATGCCACAATTAAAAGTTTAAGACTTTGACTCTAATTCTAATTTCGTGGGAGGGTATATTTGATATGACTTTTATGTGATGCAATTTTTTTACTTGCGGAAGATCAAATTAGAGGTTTGCACAAAGTACATCTGTTCCCTCCACCTCAACAAGATTTGAAGATACAAAAGGGATAATCAGAATCCATAAATCTAACTAGAGGCTCAGGTGAGCCTGTATCGCTCACCTGATATAAATAAGTCCTCTTAAGAATGTCTGCATGCCGAATACATCTAAGTTACTATTCAAATCCCATAGGGGTCTATGTTAAAACTATGTCTGCTCATGGCAGCCATCTTGGATGAAGGCTGTGGTCACCGGACACAATTTTGAAAGTATATACTACCCAAGGAATATCCATGCCATGTTTGCTTTAAATTGGCTGGTTTCAGAGGAGAAGACCTTTAAACAATTTTCCCATTGGGTCCTATGTTAAAACTATGGCCGCTGACGGTGGCCATTTTGGACCGAGATTGGGGTCACTGAACACAATTTTGGAAGTTGACCACCGAAGGACCATCGATGACATGTTTGCTATATTGGTTTACTGGTTTCAGAGGAGAAGATTTTAAAACATTTTTTCCCATAGGGTCCTATGTTAAAACTATGTCCGCTGATGG
>MJUT01043264.1:178842-201157 GCA_002080005.1 Gigantidas platifrons
ACACATTTCGGAACAGGACAAAAGTAGAAAGGTACAATTTTTGTACACTTGCTGAAATATCCATATGCATTTTTTGTTGTTCAAATGTCAATTTTCGAAAATCAAAGTATTTCTAGATATTGAAATATCCATCCGCAAAATCTGCGTTGCAACAAAGAAATACTGATAGATGAGCAAACATGCATATAAGTACCCGATTTTAAGGGGGATTTATAATATATGAATGTTGCATGCATGCTCTTTCTGATATTTAAGTTACTCGTCCTCTTACAATTGACTCTACATATGGACTATATTTTTGTCCGGGCGGAAGGTTGCGACACAAGTTGTGTAAAGCAGTGTCTTCCGGTTTGCATGAGCACTAGCATTAAACGATATCTCACTTACGTTCGATCGTTTAAAAATCAACAATTGTAAAGGCTTCAAATAAATACTGCACAAAAAAATAGATGCAAAAATGGCTGTAAAATATCAATATCAAAAATAACTTAGGTAGCACTGAGGTTCGAATGTAAAAAATCAACCCAGAAAAACATGATGTGGTGACCAGCTAACAAAAAGTTTATATTTTAAAGCATTCTGGGGTTAAAGCTAATCTAAATTTAAAGCCGAAAATTAACCAAATTTGCAGATTTCTAGTTGTTGGGAACATATTTTGACTTGAAACATGCATGAATAGCTTAGTAAAGGTACCGCTGTATTCCAAAAACAAATAGATTGGGTACTACTCCTATAGAAGCAGGATCAAAAGTTCTACTAAGTAGGCCATACTGTTAATAGCCAATGGTTCCTTGAACAAGTTGATAATGTAAATATTAAACATAAAATAAAACATTTGTTGCCTTGATTATTATTTTAATTCTGCAAATTTCTTAACAAATTTTATTTGAAGAAGGTTGTCAATGTTTAAATACGATAAATATATTACAAATACACTTATCATTACAAAATATATCAATAAAACATATCAACTGACAACATAAAAATAAATGTCTACGTTTGCCAGCCAGGTTTCAAAAAGGGAGATAATTGAAATGCAAACCGAACACACCCGTTTATCTTTTCTTGATTGCCAATCATCGGACCAAAACTTTTCTTCAAGAGGTATAATGATCGGCAATCATCGGAACAAAACAACCGAAGTTAATTTGTCTCCACAAGAATGGTGAGGACGCAAAACATGCACACGGATTTGCAGATTTCTAGTTGTTGGGAACATATTTTGACTTGAAACATGCATGAATAGCTTAGTAGAGGTACTGCTGTATTCCAAATGAATTTTCAGGGGAAAATTTTCTTCACCCAAAACTGGTGTAATATTACTTTAAAGTTGGGCTTAAATAAAACAAAATTTACATTGTTTCGTAAAAGATAGAGGAAATTTGTCGACACACTACCAAAAGAACTTAACACAACATCAAAATAGGATGAAAAATAAAAATTCAATATATATTTCAAATATGCAAAATTTCAGAATTTAGATCCCTTTCCAAAATAAAATAGCAACAATAACCAATTAAGATGAACACATTGTAAAGAACTGCATTAAAATTGGAGGAGAAATAAAAATTCTATAAATTCAAATATGCAAAATTTCATAATATGGGTCCATTTTAGACCTCCTTTCCTATATATAAAAAAAATAATGGCCCATCAATAACCAATTAAGATGAACACATGGCAAAGAACTGCATTAAAATTGGATGAGAAATAAAAACTTTCAAATTTTGGAAATTGGCACTTTTCTGCCTCTTTCGGTCAAGTTTATCTTGGAAACGATAAAAGATCATGGAAATCCGTCGCAAGGTTTGACATTAATGGATCATCCGCTACATTTAAAAGTCATATTCGGACAACTAAAAATCTTACTGTACTAGTCGGATCAGAAAATTGAAAAATATATATATACATGAGTATTGTATAAAATTGAATGAAAAGTACAGAAATTTACAATGCTGGACAAGTTGGTTCAAAAGTTAATGTCAATCCTTGCATTGACATACTACCAAAAGCTCTCAAAACAATCCATTCCACAACAAAAAACCCACATCAAGATTCAATTCCATTCAGACTATCCAATATATCTTTGTGATTGAAATCAATACTATATTTATATTAATTTTTTTTATATGTAACCATGAGGGAAACGTATGCCTCAATTGGCACATAACCTCTTGGTTTAATTTTTGACTTTCCTCATTTTGTTTCTTGGTAGACAATTATTTGTATGTATTATAATATAATTTTTGACTAAAAAGATAAATCACTATTTTCTGTAATTACATTTCAGTAAGAAATTGTATTAAGGCAAAGAATGTGATAATTCTTCAAAAAAGACGAGACCTCTATAATAGGATAATTTCAGTAATACAATTATTTCTACAAATACATACATAAAAAAGACAAAGAAAAGTTAATTAAGAACATAGAGAGCAGGTGTACTTGACAATATTCTGCATTGTTGAATGTAATCACTCTAGCCCATCACATATTATATATTTTATAATTCCCTTTTGGCTCCGTAAGATTTATACCTAATACAGTTTGTATTTACCCATAATTTATAAAATTTGAATGAGTTACAACCAAAAACTCAATTATATGAACTTATACCAGTCTTTACTTAATTTTTTTCACCAACTTGCCTGAAAGCCAAATTTAGAAGAAAAAAAAATTATTCAAACAAATATTTTCACAATTTTCACTTGTCCCAATTAAGTTTTACTTGTCCCGGGCTTCGGGCATGTGGGTTAGCACGAAGACTGTTATACAGGAGTATTTGGAGTCCTCTTGTTTAAGAAAGATTGAGTGCTTGTTGTACAAGTACAAGTATTAAGCAGAATTCCACCTACAGGTATTTTCAGGAAGATTTTTCAAGTTAGATCATGACTAACTTTGTTCTTAAATAGAAAGTTTTTTTTTCGAATGTTGTACAGATATAGTTTATGAAATGTTCTTTTTAAAATTTCAATAAGTTTTTATTTATCCAAAAATTGTCTGAAAATTCAGGTATTTTGCATGTTTTTTTTGCCGAACTATAATACGAAGAATGTTTAGTATAGGAGAAAGCTGGATATGCAATACTTGGCAACCAAATGCTAATGTCCAGAGGATAATTTTTCTCATTATTTTAAACAGGCCTATTAAATAAATTACTAAGAACTATAGGTACCATAACATTTTCCAAATTCAATACGATTTACTATAGTTTAGTTTTTCTTGTGAAGAGACACAACTTTGCTAAAACACTTGTCAATAGGGACGGCCCCTGTTATATCGTTTATGTTTACATACAATATATCTGGTTTTTTCGCGTGTGGCTAATTTTCGTTATGTTCGTGGCCGTTAAAAATCGCGAAAATTTAACTTCACAGAAAATTCCCCGAAAATAATAAAAAAATAACATGGCAATTTAAGTGACAGATGTTTACTGCAAGGTGTGATAAATGTCAGATTACCAACAGATAATTGTTTACTTAACAATTACAGGTAGAGGGATAAACTTGTCATCATTTGTGTTAATTAGTCATTACATTCAGCTGTGGCTTGATTATTGACCATTAATTACGATTAATATAAAGAACAATTATTGAACCCAAGATCCAAGTAGCTGATTTACCAAGCCGAGGCCACACTCGACAATAATTAAAACAATCAAATGTTTGCAATCGTAATAAAGTTGATTAAAACAATTTTGTTATTACATGAATTATTATTATTGAGAGTGTTAGTTTAATTTTAATTTTTTTTTATAGTTGCGGGGATCCAATAATATTAAACTGCGTGGTCTCAAGGTTCTTCTATATACCGAAAAAAAAAGAAATGTACTCGTTCTGAAATTCCGATTAACCTGAGTTTCTATGTACATATAATACCAAAAGAAACAAATATTCTTCAAATTGATGTTATAATGATCTGTATATACATGTAGTTGATAATCCTTTTGCCATAGGTTTATTTTTAGTGAGGATTTTGTCAATCAGCAAAAATAAAACACAGTGAAAAATTAACCTGCTGATTTTGACTGAATATCGCGAAAAAATCTCGACACGAAAAAAAAATGATATACGGTATTATTTAGTGTAAACAATTAAGGGTTAGGGTCTTTAAGCATTAATGAGAAAGTGCAAAGATGGGTTGGCTTGGAATTAGGATAATGGAGTGTGACATGTCTATCCATGGACTGTTGTTTCAGTGAGCACTATTAAAAAATCCAGCTGAGCTTGTTTTTTTCTAGTACAAAGAAGACCTCATCATCATCTCATTGAAAATTAATTTGTTCTCGCCATGATATAGCTGAAAAATTGCTGAATTGGAGTTAAACAACAATCACTCACTCATTAGGGAGTTTAACACTAATTTCAATACTATTTCAGTTATATCATGGCGGTCAGTTTTATTGGTGGAGAAAAACTGAGCACCCGGAGAAAACAACCTACCTGTCGCTAGTCACTGACAAACTTTATCAGATATTGTTGTATCGAGTACACCTTGCTATGAGCAGGATTCAAACTCACAACGTTAGTGGTGATACATACTGATTGCACAGGTAGTTGTAAATCCAACTACCATATGATCACGACCAGGACAACCTCTTGTAAACAATTAAAAAACAATTACAATTATAAAACTTGAAATACAGAAAATCAACAAGACTGTCAAAATAGAGCATTTAATAAAAACGTCGATATCCAATACAAAGAACACAACACAAGGGCACAAACATCCAGGACAACCAAAATTGGACAAAGGTTACCAATGCCCATGGAGATTAACCCCAGCTACAATAACTTACATTATTTTTGGGACTTTTAATATAAATATAATGAATAATCCATGTCAATGCCAAAAGACGGACTACTTTGGCTGATAACACCCTCTGTGATTAAAAGTTCACCAACAGAGTAACTGTGGAACCGTAGTCCTTATGATGTTTATTTTACAGGTGCAGACCATAAAAAAAAACATCATAAGGACCATAAGGGCTACAGTTCTACAGCTACCAGCAGAGGTGATAGTAATAAAAAAATTAGATATTGAAGATAAAATAATATTGACACAGAAATGATGTATCTGAAGTGTAATTATTTTTTTTTATGTAGGCCATCTCCCTTAAGTCATATAACTTTGCTGTATATTTGTTATTAACATGTTATACATAAGTATCAAATCTTACCATTTTTGTAACGACTACAAATAGATAGAGCTCCCTCTGCATAGTTGTTTAATCCTGAAATGATTTTTTTTTAAATACATCAGTATGTTGTTAAAACTGCATCGGTGGTGTAATAGTTAGCATGCTTATTAAGGAGAAAAAACAAAGATGGGTTGGCTCGGAATCACGATAATGCGTCAGAGTGGGGAAATCTTTCTATCCGCAGACTGTTGTTTCAGTCAGCTTGCACTATAAAAATCCAACTAAGTGTGTTGGTCTAGTACAAAGTGGACCTCATCATCATTTCATTGAATATAAACTTGTTTCTGCCATGATATAGCTGAAAAATTGCTGAGTTGGCATTAAGCAACAATCACTCACTCAGTATGTTCTTGCATAGATCAATGATAGTCAGCATCTAAGCTCAAGAGAGAAAAAAAAACATTGCAGCCTTAGCATGATTCTGACTCAAAACAGATTGGTTGACAAGTATATACAAGAAAGAATCAGTTGATTTAGAGGTTCCTGGAACATAGATGTAATCTTTTGATTGATTGATTGATTGGTGTTTAACGTCCAGCGAGCAATTTTTCAGCTATATTCAGGACGAGAATAATTTAAACACCACGAGACTCGAAACAAGGAAATGTGATGGGTAGGGACGGATAATTTAGCTAGTGCAACAGGTCTCTTATGGATCACTCATCATGAGCATAATGCTCATAGTGAGCTGTTACACTGGGTTCTTTAACGTGCGAAGAGGGTGGCAATCTCTCAAGACGGGACCTCGGTTTTATTTACGTCTCATCCGAAGGACGGGTTGGCTGTGAATTTCTACATCCCGCACAACCTACGGACGCTCCTTCAAGCCGAAGAAGTTCTCGGTCCCATTTCTATACCCCGGGGTTCCCACGGGGATGACCCCTTTTAGAGGACTAGTGCCTCTAGGATGAGAAACCTGGTGCCTATTCTACCCCGGCACACCCTCTGGGAGGGGGTTGTAATCTTTTGAAATGACAGAGAAGGAGATTTAACAAATCAAAAAGATTATACCTTAAGAGGGCGAGGGTAACGGTATTTAATGCCACTTTCAACAATATTTCAGTAATATCGTGGTGGTCAGTTTTATTGGTGGAGGAAACCGGAGTACCTGGTGAAAACCACCAAGCTGTCGCAAGTCCCTAACAAATTTTATCACATAATGCTCTATCACAGGGGGTGAATGTACGTCATAATAGGACACCATTTTGTGCCGCTTGAAGGTAAGTTTTTACTTATAGCATTAGTTATTGTAAGAATAACATCAAATGTGACAGTACATCAAATACCCCTAAATAACGGTTTGTCCATCGTTCAAAAACTTGTTGTCAATCTCTCAAACACTTCAACAATGTTATTTCCACCTGTTGCGAAAATGTTGTTGAAGTGTTTGAGAGCTTGACAACAAGTTTTTAAACGATGGACACACCGTTGTTTAACAATTTTTTTCATAAGGATATGCTTGGCAGGTATTCAACATTTTTTTAAGTTTTGATTTGAACTCCTGCAGAAAAATAATTTGACATTATTATTTTAATCGTTACTTGGAGATTATTTTCCATATTTTCCCATACCATTCTGTTCATCCATAGAATCTATAATTTTTGCATAGGAATCCTCATATTTCTTCAATAGTAAGCCACAACTTTCATCTGTCACTCTGGAAAAAAAACAAGACGAAGTTAGTAAGTTGTCATCTTACATAAGCTTTTAATCAAAATTTCATGTCACTGTGTTAAAATACAATCTACCGGAGATTTCCAAGATCAAAATATGTCTCATTTTTTGCTTTTTAAAAATCAATTCATATTTCATACCATCCCCAGTGTATAGCAGTCAGTAATACTTTTGACACTATGAATATTAGAAATTCATGAAGCTATATAGTATTGTTGTTTTTTCTATGAGATTACAGCTTTAGAATCATTCTAGATTACAGCTTTAGAATCATTCTAGATGCCATATACATCTTTTAAAAAACACAGTACCATGGGTATACAGTGGAACCTGTTCAATCCGACACCTGAGTTTACCGACATCCTGTGACATCCGACAAAAATTTATGGTCCCAAAGTAGTTCTGTTAACATAAATAAAACTCGAGTATTCCGACATCCTGTACAATCCAACACATTTCCCTGGTCCCTTGGTGTGTCGGATTAGACAGGTTCCACTGTATATACATGTAGAATAAAATTACTAAAATGGAGGGGAAAAAAATCTTTATCACCCGGTTTGTAACTAGATTAACTCTACGGGTGCAACCAATACAACAGGAACTGCTTACCCCTCCGGAGCACATGAGTTCACCTCCATTTTTAGTGGGCTTCGTTTTATTCGATCTTTAGTTTTATATGTATGTTTTATAGATTGTTGCTTGTCCTTTTATCCTTTGTCTTTTGGCCACAGTGTGATCTGTCCTTTGATTTACTGATTCTGATTATCCTATTGTTAATGTAGTAATCTTACTAGCCTTAGGTGACAGTACTATTGTTAATGTAGTAATCTTACTAGCCTCAGGTGACAGTACTATTGTTAATGTAGTAATCTTACTAGCCTCAGGTGACAGTACTATTGTTAATGTCGAACGATAATAACGCAAGGTATGCAATGAGGCATGAAACTGAACAGTTATAAAACAATTGTACAATTTGATGAAATGATATCACATAAAGTGCAGAACCAATATATTTCTTCCTTCCAGGGCATTCCACTCATTTTCAAGTAGGAGGTGATAATTCTAGAGTAGAAGGGGGGATTCTGTAAAACCAGTATGGAAAACAAAGCCATATTTTACTTTCACTTTGACATTTTCATTTTTGAAAACGAAATAGCCAGGAAAAATGCAATTAGATGAACAAGCCCAGTGACCAGCTGATGAGGAATGCCCTGCCTTTACCGACAAAAGGTTTGGTAAAGAATAAATAGAATTACAGCAATCATACAATTTGTTTGCATTTGCCATCTTCAATTCCATCAAAGTTCTTCTTAAAATGTCTGCCTTTTCTGTTGCTGTTCCTCCTTCTAGTTTAGAAGAAAATACAATACTCTGAAACTGGTGTAGAAAATGATCCCCTGTCTTCTTAGATTCCATTCTGTCATGTATTGTCAATCATCAAAGTCTAAAAATAAAACAAACAAAAAAAACATTTCTATTTGAGTGACTTGTGTTACCCATATACATTTGTTTAACTTGTCATATTTTTTTAACAACTCCAACATGTTCAGTTCATTATTGAAAGGATTTGAATTATTAAGAAATTTTGCTAATCAGAATCATTGTTACAATTCCCATTGTCAAAAGGGACATTGCAGTCTTCACGCCAACCCACTTGCCCAAAGCCAGGGACAAGTAAAACTGGATTCGGACTTGGAAGTGAATTTATGAAAGAATTTGTTTGAATAGAAATTTTTACTAAATTTGGCTTTCGGTCAAGTAGGTGAAAAGGCAAAGACTGACATTGAAATCATCCATTCTTTGGTTCCTGTCATTTGTGTATGGCATACAGACTAAATTCAATGACTCCATTTTAAAGTAGAAGGCCAATTTAAAAGAGTAAAATGCAGGAGGGTGTAGATGGTTCAGCTAACGAAATACAAGGCAATTTCGCAGGCTGCATACACAACTAAAATTATGCCAATATGCAATAAATGGATGACGACATATGACACACTTAAAATACATATGTAACTCTAAAACACCTTTACAGCTTTTTCATCTCCTCCTCACGAGTGTATTAATAATATCCTTATTATATTTGTTTAAGTAATAAACTTTAAATACATTTCTGTGCAATCATATAAACTCGGTCTGCCTGCTTAAAATCTTGTTTAAGACGTTAAGTTCAAAAATGTCAAATTAATAAAAATCTAAGGACTTGTTAATCACAAAAACAATTTTATCCTTGGGGAAAGCAATTCTTGGACAACTCTGACAGGTTTATTAGCCTAACCGATAATTTTTTTTTTTTAATTCTCAGTTTCAAAATTTTTACTGGTACTTTGCAAAACTTCTTGAGGGTTGTTGAGATCTGTTAACCAACAAAAACAATAGTTCAAGATCATGATTGACATGATCAACAGTTTAAAAACATATTTTTATGTTAAAATTTTGTAAAAAAAAAAAAAATCCAACTGCAACAAAATATTTGTAAAACTCTTGAGAGAAAATAATGAACATTAATTTGTTTCCCAATCTGAACTGAGATGGGGAACACAACTTTTAAGTGAGTGTGCTTTGAAAAGTAGCTGGTGGAAATCTGCTGTCTATACTGAGATCAATTCGCACCTACTTTTATGACAAAAATAAAAATTGCTATCAAAAATGAATGAAAATGGCATCGCTCCTGTCAATTTTCATTATTACCATGAACCAGGATGTAAATAGAATGTTTACATCACATCCATCGAACACTTAAAACATTTTTTTTGTCTACCTTCTCTCTGTAAATAACCGTAAATATTTGTTAATTTTGTTGTGCCTATGTATTATGAAATTTTGATTATTCAGGTTTGACTAATCAGAGCCAGGGGTTGACAATAGCACTAGCCCGACACCTGGGGCTACCATTTTTAACTGCAGGACTACTATTGTTCTTCTCAGATGATGTCTTCAACATTCAATTGTTAACCTTTGAATTTGCATGGACGTTTTCTCCAGGATTGGGCTAGTACTTTAATTTGTCGAGCTGGCAAAAAATCAACTCCAAATAGTCCGGAGCGAGTTATGCGTGAAAGAAAATTTCAACCCCTGATTTCCCGGGTAAACTGAAAAATGCTGTTGATTTTTTGTCTACCTTCTCTCTGTAAATTTGTTAATTTTGTTGAGCCTATGTGGTGGCTTCATAAAGAAAAGATGATGACAATGATGTTAATGACAGCAAGTTTCACAGAGAATAAGGTAGACTGAAAACATGTGACATTGACCGATATGTAACATCACTAGTATAACAGTTTATCATATTGAACTCACCCGTAATACTATTACAATGTCTGTCTCTATTTTCAAAACTGCTATATACATATACAAAATGTACATATATATTTGATAGTAATTCAACTTTTATATCATATATCAACTGTAATTAACATGTACATGATATTAGAGAGGTGATTACTACACTTAAATGTATCCATTATGATTTGTAACTTTGAACAAATAAAATAATTTGGCTGAATGTGTAAAAGGACACAAAGAGGAGTGTCTACAGGAAACTACATGTATGTCTATTCAACATATAACAGGATGCGGTTTCGAAGTTTTTTTCATGGTCCACCAATGCACTTCACGAGTCAAATCCCATGCATTTGACTGGTAAAAATACTCTAGACATTTGACACAGTTAGCTTCATTAAAAGTAAAACAAATCAGAAACAAAGATGACGACCATGTAATATTAAATCTTCTGTAGGTTTGATACTTCTTACATGTATTGTGAAAAATGTGAAGAGAGAAATATAAAACATGAAGTATTTACCTTGTGATGGAGGGGGGTGGGGGCATTATGGCCGTGATTGTATGGTAATACGGTTGTTTCGAATCATGTCAATTCCGACCACATCCTGTCTTTTTCGTGTCTTGACGTCTAAACAAATCGGCAGACGACTTCCGGTGTTTACGCTATTACTGTTACAACGTCAGCATATCATAGTCGTTTGATTGATTGATTGATTGATGTTTAATGTCCAGCGAGCAATTTTTCAGCTATATTCAGGACGAGAATAATTTAAACGCCACGGGACTCGAAACAAGGAAATGTGATGGGTAGGGACGGAGAATTTTTGCCAGTGCAACAGGTCTTCTATGGACAACTCATAGTCATAGATGCGGTAGATTATAAGTAATTGTAATATGGAGACGCCAAGGAAACCGCTGAATAAATACTGGTGTTCGGTACCCCACTATCTGTCTCACAGTGTCTGATATCAGAAATATATACATAAAGGCAGATCGTTTTCCTTTGATGATGCTGACAGCCGCAAATAAAGAAAGAAAACAAATTTTATTTTTTGGAAGTACATTTTTGTATTTGTCTCTGCATTGAAGTCTTTGATACAAATTGATATTATCTGTCTTTTACAGAAAATGTTAAGATTATTTTTAAGTTGAGGATCGAACGTTATAACGACACTTATCGATTGGGGTTTTTGTTGTGTACGTTGACACAGGAAGTTCAGTGCCAGGAGTTCCATCGAAATCACGTGATCTGGCGGATGAAAATAACAAAATTTTGACAGAATGGAAATGATTCGAAACAACCGTATTGGATTTACAACTATCTGTGCAATCAGTGTCGATCACTACTAAAGTTGTGAGTTCGAACCTCGTTCTAGGCAAGGTGTACTCGATAGAACATTATGTGAGTGATTTGCAATTGGTCCGTGGTTTACTCCAAGTACTCCAGTTTCTTCCACCATTTAAACTGAAATATTGTTGAAAGAGGCATTAAACACAATAAACCAACCTTGTGATGGAATATACTATTTTATCTTTAAAGATTGATTACTGCTTAACGTCCAGCTATATTCAGAACGAGAACAAGGTCAACAATATATAAAAACAACAGCAGTACGGGACCAACAAACATTTAACTGCCACTAGAAAAGCATGGAGAGCTGGATAGGGACATTAAATTCAGTCATTTGTAGTGGCTACAATATGCCTACTCTTTTTCAAAATATACAAAAGAGGCATTTAACATGCAGCGAGCGTGGCGTGGCACTCAGCAGATATGCAGGGATTGAAATTAGTTCAGATTTTTGTCTAGACTACAGGGCTAGGAAGAAACAAAAATCCCTAGACCTGCAGGAAATCGACTAGACCTGAATTTGATGTTTTGTTATTAGTTAAAACAGAAAAAAACTTGCCATTTCAATCTGATGTCAACTAAATCAGTGTACTCCTTTTTAATATCAGAAAACAGAATAGTGAGATGGTTTTGTTATTGTGTACATAGCATGATGGAAAATCTAATTTAAATAAATGTATATGATATTCCATTTCAGATTGTGTCATCACCTTACAGTAAAACAAACTACTATTCAAATAAATTTACCACCCCTTTGCACATGGTATTAATATTGTGAACATTTTGAATAATCTCACTGATGAGATTATTCAAAATGCTCTGCATACCATATTCTAGTGCATCAAAATTGGTAGCTAAAGCACTGAGTATGTTCAATGGAATAATGATTAATCTATGTAATGTTTTGTTTGTTTTGCTAATGCTTTTTATAATTACTGAGACATGGAAAGGCTGTACAACTGCTATTCTGATGGCCTTTTGTTTTTTCATGCCAGTCAAGGGTATCCTTCTTAAAATTATTGGTCCCCGATATAAATTTTCCGTCAGCATCACCACGTCCGTACACTTTACAAAACTTGCAAAACATCAAGTCATTTTCATGTTGTAACCATTTATATACGGTTAACCAATGTTCCTGGAATGTTCGACGCCGCTTTGTTTTATCGTAAACTTTATTTTGTTCCCTTATGTCATCCGCTGTCCGTTTTTGGGGCATTGGTTTAGAAACCCCTTCAATGTGTCTCCACATTTTGACATTGATCAATATCATATAACTTCACGCATATGAAATTATCGATCTCGTAATTTAAAGCGTTTTGGTAATACAGTGATACAAATAATTGTAAAAAATCATACCGGACAGTTTTCCGGACAGCATAACTTCCGGTAAAATTGTCTAGACTGTCAGACCGGTAAGATACAAGTTATTGCTAGACTGTGACTGATTTTACTAGACACGGGCTAGCGGACCAATAGTAATTTCGAACCCTGGACATGTTACCCGGCCACTATGGTCGACGGTCAGATTTTCCATATTATAATCTGACAATCCCCCACCAAAAAGGCACTCCTTATCTGCCACATGGGCAGCTCTGTGTGTTGTCGAGATTATGTTGTCATTGTAGCCCAGGGTACCCAGTTGATTTTCAATGCAAAATGTTAAGGAATGAGCATATAAAAATAAGTACCATATATTTAAAAAGTGGTTTATACATTTTTTGTATATGACACATGTTAGAAACCTATATAGTCTAATTTTCTTGGTCCTAATTTCAATCGGTATGAACTATATTTTGTAAATTTTGGCTTTTCTTTGGGTCAGAAATTCAGAATATAAGACATTGGCTTCTAACCACAGGCACTTGTTTCTATCAATGGGGGATAGACTATCAATGTATAATAAAAGAAGGTAGCCGACTCGGAAATATACCCCCTCCGCTTCAAACACAATTAATACCATGTTCTTCGCGATTTCGTACGCTTTCCGCATGTCTCGCATTCTACATATATTATTCTTTCAAAATATGTCAACAAAGTTTATCTCCTTACGGTTCTCTATCTAAAAATAACAATCTTACCAGTAAAAATGTCATCTTTTCCAAGGTACCCTCGTCTCAATAGCCACAACTTCCGGTTTTCTTTAAATAGTGAATTACAGTCAAACCTGTCTATAGTGGTCACCTGGGTGAGAATGAAAAAATGACCGCTATATACAGGTGACCTTTATGTGAAGGGTTTTGATTTTTTGACAAAATATTGCACGTTAGTTGTAAATAAACATTTCTCATTACATCTTATGTTTTTAATGTTTTACATGTTATTTTGTTCCTGTCGTAATTTTACTCTGGTTTGTATTCTGTTGACGAAATTATCTCAATATGATATGATTTGAATAAGACATACAAATAAATAAATAAAAATATTTAATAAACAAAACTAAAGTACAATTTCCAGTAACACGATGTTGAATTGGGAACATTGTTTTCAAAATCGTAAAGAATCTCACGTTTTCTTTAAAGAATGTTCATTATCTGGGTATGACCAACACCTCACTCACAGCCAGACAACTTTTCCCAACATCACAATGATTTATCACTTTCACTTTGTTGTCAAATTTCAAAGCTTTCCTATTTACGGATGTTGATGATTTTGACATGATGCACTAGATACAAAATATTTTTGGCGAGTGAATTTCTATTCTTGTAATCAATAAAAATCCACAATAACGCCCGGGGATAAACTGTCCTTTATATCATTTACTATTCACAAAATGCATGCATGGTGTTTGTTTATTTAGTTAATTAAATTAGTCAATATATTTTGTAACACTTCAGGATTTTTGGTATATTTGAGAAAAATACAGATCTTCCGAAATCATTTCCGGTATTATTTTTAAAATAAAATTTACCGCTATACAAAGGTTTTACGCTGAAAATTACTTATAAATGGTGACCGCTGACCACATTGAACAGGTGACCGCTATATCGGATTAAAATATATAGTAAAATGCACCGGGAGAGCACGAAAGTGACCGTTATGAGCAGGTGACCGTTAGGACAGGTTTGACTGTACATTGTAATTTTCTGGAAAATAATAAAACCCAGTCTAAAAAATATATACTTGCTCGTCTCACATAAAAATATTCTTGATAATAATTTACCCTCAAACTTGGAAGAACTTTTCTACTTTAAACAATTCACATTTTCAAAAATAACATGGTGATAATGAAAAAACCCAGAGAAAGATTATACGTCCATTTGTGTTTCTCAGGTTTTTTTCTGTTATCACCATGATAGAAAACCTGAAGTTGTGTCTATTGAGACGAGGGTACTTTTGAAAAGATTATCTTTTTACCGGTAAGATTGCTATTTTTAGAGAGAGAACCGTAAGGAGATAAACTTTGTTGACATATTTTGAAAGAATAATATATGTAGAAGTGCGAGATACACGGAAAGCGTACGAAATCGCGAAGAACATGGTATAATTTGTGTTTGAAGCGGAGGGGTATATTTCCGAGATGGCTACCTTCTTTTATTATACATTGATAGTCGATACCCCATTGATCAGTCTGCACCAAAAACCACTAGCCCTATGCCCCTGTCTAGTAAAAGTTGCATAAAATTTGCTTAATAATCAAATAGAAAAAACTCTTCTAAAATGCTGTTCGGGCTAGTTTGTCAAAATGTTTTTGGCACAGACTGCATTGATAGAAACAAGTGCCTGTGCTTCTAGTCCTATAACATATGACTTCACATTCCATGTTCATATTTTATGTTTTCATTGGGATTTTTTTCATTTTTTATTTTATGTGGAATGCAAAGTCATATACCGTTTGCCCATTTTGCTTTAGCAAATTCCGCCCGGATTCCAGTGTGGGTGAAATCAGATATTTCCAAAGATTTACATACCCATAAGTAACGATTTTTCAATAAAATATATATTATAAAAAAAATAACTTACTTCAATCGAAACAATCCTAAAATCACACTAAATCCAAGTTTATTTNATCATTTCCGGTATTATTTTTAAAATAAAATTTACCGCTATACAAAGGTTTTACGCTGAAAATTACTTATAAATGGTGACCGCTGACCACATTGAACAGGTGACCGCTATATTTTTGAAAATTTACTTTCCAAATTATGGAACGAGTCCGGTGAATGAGGATTGCCTCGCTTGCCGACTAGACATATATTTGGGCAAAAAGATGTTTTTATTGGATTTATTATTAAAAATTCTAATTTTATAATTTTCCACCTTCAAATTCTTACTATAAACAATACTTCATAACTTTACGCCATAATTGTACAATAACGACTTAAAAGTTCGTTTCGTCAAAAGTTTTGTAACTTACAAAAATTACCATGTGACATTTCGGGAAAGTACTGTTGTGGTTTAAAAGGGTACTTGTTGTCAAAATATTCAGAATACTTGGATATATTGATCACAAAACACAATAAAATGACTGTAAGTATCATATTTGTTACGATCATTACATGTAATTAAGCTCCTGTATTTTGGGGACTTTTTGATAGGACCTCGCGGTGGCAACAAATAAAAAACAAATAGAAAATATCGCCACCTGAGGTATCGTGCCGTAATGTATTACCGGTGTATTTATTTCATTAGTTGTTTACATCACCGCACGTGAGGTCAGAAGTCATATGTCAACATGCTGTATACCTCTCATCTTTGATTACTTGTAAGTTATTACAGAACGATCCAAATTCCTTGATGAAACCATTGTTGTGATCGTCTGTCACTTTTCTTTGTAAATAGTTCCGATTAACTTGCGCATGCTCAATGAATTACGATTTTTTTGCGGGGTAAAAACTATGGAATGCATAAGGCGCAATTATGTAAAAATATCAATTGACACACATCACAAATGAAGCAAAATTCTAATTTTTGAGATGAACAAAATGAAGCAGTGTAAAAATAATATTGCAGAAGCATAAACAATTTGTAAAAGGAAAATACATTAGACAAAAAAAATTAAATAATAATAATAAAAAAGAAACAACATTTGAAATTGTTTGTATAGAAGAGAAAAATCATACTATAATTTATTGCTGTGAATAGTTTCCAATCAGGAGACAAAATCGCTACTATAAAATTTTATGACTGGTAGTGTGTTCCATACAAACATATAACATCCAAATTTTGGATCCTCTCTAGACTTTTTCATGATAATTAAGGATATTGTATTTACACCGGTAATACATTACACATGTTTGAAGGGAAGTGTTTTGAGTTACTTCACTTTATTAATTAATTTCTCAGGTTAACTTTACAATTCAAATTTAAAAGTTACATGATTAGTTAGCTTAAATAATAGGTTTTTTTTATATTACAAAGATCAATGTGAACTGAACTGCATAAATATGCGAGGTTCACCGGTTTCCGATAAGTACACCGGTAATACATTACACAATCATACTATGTGATAGGACTACCTGTGCTTCTAATCCTGTAAACCAGAAATCATTTCGTTATTGGGTGATTCTAAAATATAACCAGAAAGTGAGATAAAACCACACTTAGACATTTTTCTTTACCAACACCTTTTTATGTAAAAACGATGATTAATGTTTGTTATTTATCTTGAAAACGCCTGTCATTCTGTGTTTTTCTTTACTCCCGCCAAATATTGAAATCTTTACCTCTTTACAGAAGAGCGCATGTAGATAGTTTTTGACAAGCTATATATTTTACTATATAAAACTATTTTATTTTCCGGAGTGACATCACATTATCATGTAATTGTTCAACGAAGGATAAACATTTTAAGATGTGAAAAAAATGCTTCAAGACGATATCAAACACAATCCTCTGGATTCTACATAGACCTCAATGCAAATATGAGTATCTCTGAGTTGATACGATATTTCAGAGCTTGTCATGGCCGTACATGTAACTACCAAATTTTGATGTTGAGGCAGACGAGGCAGTTGCCTCGTCTGATTATCGGGAAGAATAGAAAAAATACAGACAGAGAGAGAGAGACGGGGGGAGGGGGTGAAAGCCAACTTTTCCACTTGTTTTGATCATCATATTCCGAGTCTTGTGACTTAGTGCAAGCCCAAGCCCAACATTCTGGACCCGATGTTCACCAACAATCCAGGACTAGTATAGAGAAGACAGAGATTCACCCAGGAATGAGTGACCACAATGTAATGATTACTGACATCAACATTAAAACACTGCAAGAAACAACCAAGAAATGTTTATATCTACAAAAAAGGTGACATGGATGGCCTCGCCGGAAATGATCTCATTCAAACCTTCACAGATCGCCTGAATGGTGAAACTAATTACACAGTAGATGAAAACTGGAACTTCTTCAAAACCACCATCTTGACCAGCGTTAAAAAGTATGTCCCTCAAAAAACAATCAGTGAAAAGCAGAATGTACCCTGGATTAATCATACTCATCGAAAGATCGGTACAACTAAACAGAGTCCGGAGGCAAACTATTAGTTTATATGTATATTAAATGATGTATTCGTGTGGTATTGGTTGTTTTTGATATATTTTTTTTTATAATTTCCAACAAAATAAATAATAAATAGGTTTTTATTGAAATATACAAAGTGATCGGCAATCGTTCATAAATTCAAAATGGCGGATATAGAGTCCGGTAGGAATATCGTCGATTTACAGCATGTATTCTGCACATTTAATGATTGATTGTTGTTGTATATGTGTTTATCTATAGGTATTTTATCAAAGATGGAATAAAATAGTAAGTAACGTGGAAATATTCATATACAACATGATATGTAAATAGAGTCCGGTATTCAAAATGGCGGACAACAGAGTCTGGTGCGATTTATGTTGATTTAATAAGTGTATACTGTATATAAATCAATGGTTATGGTTATTCTGTTAGTGTACATTAGAGAAACCATAAATATGTAAAAAAGGACGAAGGAATGACAACAATGACTACACTAATTGATGAACAATTCCGGAATAGCACAGAAATGCGGACGTACGAACAAAAGGCATTGGAAATAATTATAAATTTATTACAACATATGTTAACGCATAATCAAAAAAAAATATTGAACCATTACATAATATAAAGTGAAATGCAGTTTTCATTTGAAATATTTAAAAGAAAAGCGCTAATTTTATCTGTTTGACATGATATGAAAATGAAAGTAAATTATTTCATATAAATTCACAACGTACATATGAAATCTTTATTATGCATCAGAAACAACTAATGTTTAATATACAACAAATATAATTTTATTCGTTTGACCGGAGGGAATTAGAATTAAATTATTTTCTCTTGGGTGTATTTCATTATGGAAGGTGGCGCATTGGTAGCGTGTTTTTTCCCGCTTAAATGAGTAATTGGCGGGCTTTTTATTGGGATATACCTGTATTTTCATTCAGCGCGACAGCGCCAAAGTGGTCACACGCAAAATTTAAATTTTTTAGTCGCAAATTATCGTCGCTCAATATGGATGACTCTAGTCAAGACCAAGACTGTTCCCTAAAGGATATACTTATGGCTGTTAAGAGCCAGGGAGATGATAATACCAAGCTAAGGCAAGAAATCTCTAATTTAAGGCAAGAAGTTCACGGGACCAGTTTGTCAGTTTCTTCCCAAGTTATAAAGCTTAAAACGGACTCTCAATATACTTGGAAATACGAGGGAGACAAAGTTCAGTATCTGCTTAATTCTGAATTTCTAGAAGACTTGGCACAAACTGTTTGGGAAATTGATAATTTAAAGTTCGAACACGCCCGAGAAACAATTTCAGAATTAGTTGAGAAGGTCAAGCGCCGTAATAAACTGATTAAAATAGCCGATACAAGTGAGGGAAGCTGGGAAACTGTTCGTCAATATGAGAGTAACCCGGTTGCCAGTGATTCAGATGACGAGAGCAAGGCGTGATTAACAAAGCTGAGAACAGAGCACTCAGAAAACGCAAATTCAAAGGAAAGAAAATCCAGGCTAAATCAATCCAGTCAAACCCGCCTCAGTTTGCCGCATCGAGTTTTCCTGGCAAAAATCAGCCCTTTCGTGAACCTCAGTCATGGTATACCGGTTTTCCAGTCTATCAAAACCAACCCAGCACAAGCGGATATCAGCGCAGAGGTCAACAAGGAGGTGGATGTTTTAGCTGTGGGTCGTTCCAGCACTGGAGGAATCAATGTCCCTTCAATTCAAAATCCATCCAGCAGAAACCAAAAGCAGACTGGTATGATAAAAGATGAGTATTTTAATATTAATGATTGTAATAATTTGTCTTTTGATTTTGGTGAAATTAGTAACCTTACACATGATTATTACGAGTACGAACAAGGACAAGCAGACATTATAGTAAAAAGTAGATTGAAAAAACATTACAACTTCTGGAAAAATATTGGTTGTTACGATTATATTTTAGACACAATATACAATGGGTACAGAATACCGTTTTTTTAGTACACCTCCTTCTATTTGTTTATCTAACAATAGATCGGCAGTCAACCATAGCGAATTTGTCGTCGAAGCAATACACGATTTACTTATTAAAGATCTGATTGAGGAATGTGACAGTAAACCTGTTGTTGTCAACCCATTGACAGTATCTGTATCGAGTAGTAACAAAAAACGTTTAATTCTAGATTTAAGACATGTGAATTTACATTTATGGAAAACTAGTGTAAAATTCGAAGATATTCGAATAGCTCTGCAATTTATTACCAATAATTCTTATTGTTTCAAATTCGATTTGCACTCCGCATATCATCATGTTGATATTTTTAAGCCTCATACAGATTATCTAGGATTTAGTTGGCGTTATGATAATACTGTTAAATATTTTAAATTTCTTGTTTTACCATTTGGTCTTAGTTCAGCATGTTATATCTTTACTAAGTTAACTCGCCCTTTAGTTAAAAAGTGGAGAGGAGAAGGGAAACAAATTATGATGTATCTGGATGATGGCATTGGTGTTCATATTGATCTACAAGTTTGTAAAACTTTATCTGATGAAGTCAGACAAGATTTAATTCTCAGTGGCTTTGTTCCAAAGAAAGAAAAATGTATTTGGTCACCCGTTCAACAATTAACGATTTTGGGTTATTTTATCGATTCAGAAAAACATTTTATCTCTATCACAGAGGAAAGACTTTTGAAAGTATTATGACAATAAACTTAATAGAATATAATTTGGAGAAATTCAGCAAAGTACCTGCGAGATTAGCAGCTTCTTTAGTTGGTCAGATTGTGTCTATGTCGTACGTAATAGGAAATGTTATAAACATTATGACCAAATATTTAAGTATCGATATCTTAGATAAACAATTGTGGAACAGTGCTATTTGTCTGTCGAAAGAAAGTTTAGATCAAATTGCATTTTGGAAGCGCAATTTACGTACTGCAAATTTAAAAGAGTTTACATCTGATCTTTCTTGTCATACTATAGTATATAGTGATGCCAGTAACACAGGCTACAGTGGTTATATGGTTGAGAATCCTAGTGATATAGCTCACAGAATGTGGTCAAAAAATGAATCTATGAAAAGTTCAACTTGGAAAGAGCTTACGGCAGTAAAAAAAACATTTTGTTTTCTATAAACAAATTCTTGCACAATAAGAGAATCAAGTGGTTTACAGACAATCAAAATGTAGTCAGTATAATCAACAAAGGCAGTATGAAAAGGGAATTGCAAGATATAGCAATTAGTATTTTATGTAATTGTTTGAATAATAACATTTCTATTGATGTTGAATGGATTCCAAGATCCAAGAATGATCAAGCTGATTTTATTAGTCGCATTGTTGACTATGATGACTGGGATATGTCAGATGAAATTTTCATACATTTGGATTCCCTGTGGGGACCTCATGAAATTGATTGGTTCGCCAATGATAACAATAACAAGTTGCCGGTGTTTTATTCCCGTTATTGGACAATCAGTGCTATTGGTATTGATGCGTTTACAGTTAGCTGGAATGGTGTTAACGGATGGTTTGTACCACCAGTTTGTATTGTATCAAGAGTTCTTCGATACATGAAACAGTGTCTAGCTTTTGGTACGATTGTTGTACCTTTGTGGATGTCGGCAAGATTTTGGCCGATTTTATCTCCAAGTGGTCATGGCTTTATAAAAGAGATTAAAGGGTGTATAGACTTACCTACTAACAAAATCTTCTTTAATCCTGGTAAAGGGAAGAAAGGTGTGTTGGGTAACATTGACTTGCCTTTCAGGATGCTTGCTTTAAAGATTGACTATAGGTAAATTTAATTAACCAACTAATACATTTATATTCCAGTCAGTGATGGTGGTAGGGTGGTGGTATTGATTTACAGATTAATCAAAACAAAGACAACGACGATATAATGCAGCAGAAAAATACAATACACCAGAGAACTGGAAAAAATACAGAAAAGTCAGAGATATTGTCAAAAAGACCATGACGGAAGCACATGACAACTACATCAGAAGCATACTGAACTCGGAAGATACAACTGTTAATGAACAGAAAAAAACCTACCATGGGTAAGACTGAAATTCTGGCAGTACATCAAGTCAAGAAAGAAAGATACAGTCAACATACCAGCCTTGATAAACAGCTCAGGCGAAGAAGTTATAGATAGTAAAGGGAAAGCAGATATATTAAACCAGCAATACGACAGAGTATTCACAGATGAAAACATGCTTGAAATACCAGAACTAGGTGACAGCTCCATACCAGATATATTAAACCAGCAATACGACAGAGTATTCACAGATGAAAACATGCTTGAAATACCAGAACTAGGTGACAGCTCCATACCAGATATATTAAACCAGCAATACGACAG
>MJUT01043264.1:208718-231259 GCA_002080005.1 Gigantidas platifrons
TTGTACTCTATGTTTCCTCTATATTCTATGTCTTGTACTCTATGTTTCCTCTATATTCTATGTCTTGTACTCAATGTTTCCTCTATATTCTATGTCTTGTACTCAATGTTTCCTCTATATTCTATGTCTTGTACTCAATGTTTCCTCTATATCAATGGATTATCTAGTCATGATTACGCCGTAGTTTTATCTAAAGTATTTAGAACGTTTTTTTTTTCAGAAATAAAATCTGATTGACACCACCACTGGAGTAGCTGGTATCATAGTAACTCTGAAGCATGATATTAACCACGGAGTACATGTTTATGATTTGGAAATCAGTTTTATGGAGCATTTGGCAGTCCCAGATAGTGCTCGAAAGATCTAGCAGAGTTCTGGAAGAGTTCTTTAGACGTTGGTTATGAATGTCGCGAGTGCCTCTTACTTTAAGATATATGAAGTGCTTCTAATGAAAAGAATATCTATTATTGTCCTATGTAGAAATAAGATTTAATATTGCTTTTTTTTCCTTTTGATTTCATGTTTTTATTTATACTCTGAAAATGGTGTTATTTTTTTTTTTTTGTGGAAAATGTTTTGCTTAATTAATTTAAGATGTCCCTTTTCTGAGGTAAAAATATTATCTTCATCCATCTTTTCAATGACGGACACTAACCGTAATATTTTACCCTTTGGACGATATTCCAGACTGTTTTCATTACTTTGTGGCAATTTATTTTAGAAACATAATTTCGTCAAAAATCACACCATTTTCTGTAAAGTACCCTTTCAACTGTGGCCCGGAAAATACAGAACTTACGAAGATTATAGTTGGATATTCATTGAGAGATTTCATTGCAATTGTTTTACTAGCTTTTTGACCATGAAATACTAAAAATAATATTAGCTTCCATTAACAAAGTAGTCCACAGAATCTCAAAATTGTGATAATCTGACATGTTTATATAGGTTAATATATATTTATAAATGTTCGAACGAATAAACTTGTAAACCCAAATGACAGCAAATTTAGATGGAGTTTTCATCACGAAGCCTTCATCAGGTACATTCAAAGTCAAAAGATTTGAAAAGCCAAACAAATCTAATAGCCTACGAGATCAAGTAAGTCGATTGGCAAAATCGGCTAAGAGTATACCAGAGGGAGATTATTATTAGTTTTCATAATAGAAATAACAGAGGTTGATAAAAATCTAGGTCCTGTTTTGAGAGAAGAACAACAATTCTAATGTAGTTGTTTAATATCCCTGGTTTGTGATTGGACAATACTGTAATTTTCATGGTATCAATTCCACGGTTGAAAATCATGAGATATTTTAGACGATTGCCGCTTACGTCATCTTGTCAACAATCTTCTTCTTCTTTCGGTATACAGCTATCAATCCACTGGATGATCTCTAGCTGTTGCGCATGCGTGGGAATAAACGTCATAAAGAAATAATAATAAATTCAGTCAATTTATAACATATTTACAAGTGGTGCCAAACAGAAATGAATTTTGTGATTAAAACTTTACAATTTCATTTTTATTTAAATTTGTGATTGTAGATGGCTGAGAACAGTTGGTGTTAGCTGTTCTCTAAACGTGTTGACTGTTGGGTATAGAACTATAGTTTGAGGTAGTAAATTCCAGTGAATGATTGTGTTCGGAAAGAATGAGTACTTGTACGGATCTTTGAATGCATGAAGATGTCTGTATGTAAATGGATGAAATTGTCTGATTATTGGGTCTGTTGGTATTAATATTGTTGTAGGAACTGCAACGATATGGTGAACAATCTTGTAAAACATAGTAAGTTTTGTTTTGAGTCGACGTTGTTGTAATGTAGGCCAGGTAAGAGTGTGTAGCATATCTGTGACGCTGATAGTATTATGGTATCGGTTGCAGGCATAACTAGCTGCCCGTCGTTGGACCATCTCGATTTTATTGCAATGTTCTGCAGTGTGAGGGTCCCAAACTGAGCATGCATACTCTAGTTTTGGACGGACAAGAGATAGGTATGCCTGCGACTTTATATTTGTGTTGGAGGTTTTAAGGTTTCTTTTCAAAAATCCGAGACTTTTATTTGCATTGGCTACTATATTGTTAGTATGCTGTGTCCATTTTAAGTCGTATTGAAGAGTGATTCCAAGATATTTTGCTGAAGAAACTGATTCCAAAGTATGATTGTGTAGCAAGTGGTTATGTTTTACAGGACTTTTCTTGTTTATTATTGTAAGGACTGTGCATTTGTCTGTGTGGAAAGCCATCAGCCAGTCACTTTCCCATCTTGCGGCAGCATCAAGGTCTTCTTGGAGACTATCACAATCTTTTTGGGATTTGATAGTTTTGTAGATGATGCTGTCGTCGGCGAACAGTCTGAGTTGGCTGGATTATATGTATTCTGTTAAGTCATTTATACATACCAGAAAAAGAACAGGTCCCAGAACTGTTCCCTGGGGGACACCAGTAGTGACCGGAGCAATATCTGATGACTCTCCATCCAGAACCACTGTTTGTGTACGTTTGATAAAAAGGCAGAGGTCCAGTTTAATGTTTGATTCTTGATTCCATAAAATTTGAGTTTGTATAGAAGTCGTTGATGTGGAATTTTGTCAAAGGCTTTGGCAAAGTCCATGATAATGAGATCTGTTTGAATATTTTTATCTGAATTTGCGGCAAGTTCTTGAACAAAGGACAGTAGTTGAGTTTCACAGGATCTAGAATGTCTGAAGCCGTGTTGAAGCTCATATAATAAACTGTTGCTTTCCAGATGGTTAAGTATGTGTTTTGTAATTACATGTTCCATAATTTTACAACTGATACAAGTGAGAGAGATTGGTCTGTAATTTACTGCGTTGTATTTTTCACCTTTTTTGTATGCTGGTGCAACATTCGCATGTTTCCAGTCAGTAGGTATGCACCCAGTCTGAAGTGATTTTTGAAAAATAATGGTTAAAATTGGGGCTGTAAATTTTTGAAGATCTTTTAGTATTCTGCCACTGATATTGTCTGGGCCACTGGCTTTATGCGGGTTGATGTTGTTAAGTAATTTTTGGATGCCAGGTGTTGTGATGGTGAGTGATGGTATTACTTGATGTGGACTCACACCCTTGTTTGGAATGTTATCTATTGATTCAGCGGTAAATACAGATTTAAACTAAAGGAGAAACTCCACTGTTGTCAGTTCTGAGTGACTTTATGAAGGAGAAGAGTATTTTTGGTTACGATTGGTTATTAAAACTTTGATCTGGATCATTTGTTGGAAGGTCTAGAACTAATTTTTCTATATAGGTGTTGTAAGCATGTCTTTGTTCTTTCTGGACCTGATGTTTCAACAGTTTGTATTTCTCTTTATATTTTTTGTTCTTTTTCAATTTGAAGTATAATTTGTTCTTTTTATTAATCATCTTTCTTAGTTTATTATGGATCTAAGGTAGTCGATGTTTGTATGTTAGCATTTTATGTGGGATGTTTTTATTAATTGAGTTTGTAAGATTGTTCTTAAATAAGTTCCACATTTCATTTACAGTGCTTTTTGCATCATTGTTTATGTTTGTTATCTTTTTCAGTGTGTCTTCTAAATCAGACTTGATGTTATCCCAGTTTGCTTTGTCATACGTAAGGATTTTTCTGGGTTGTTGACGTACTTTACGCAACCATATGTCTGCTTCTGTGTAAACAACATCATGGTCACTAAGCCCAAGAGGTGGTAATGTATGAACTTTATTGATGATAGATGGATTGGTTACTAGAATGAGATCAAGAGTTCGCTCTTTTCTAGTTGGAACATTTACTAATTGATGGAGATTGTTTTCGTCGATGATATCTAAGAGTTTGATATTAAGTTCTGTTTCTGGTTTACCTGGTATAACTTGTGGTATAGACCAGTCGATGTGACCCAGATTAAAGTCTCCTCCTATAATAATATTGGTATTGGATGCATGATTTATCCTACTGAGAGATAATTCAAGCTGTTGTAGAGATGTTCCCTTATCAGATGGTGGTCTATAGTATGCACCTATTAGTAAGTTCTTACTTCCAGACATGTTTAGTTGAGACCAAACTATCTCGCAATCAGTTTTGAGTTCGCTTACTTCAGTACTAATAAATTCTTTGTTGATGGCAATAAACACTCTTCCATAACTTTGGTTGTTTTTATTTGGTTTCCTGTCTGACCTGTAGACATTGAATAATTCGGATGGAAAGAACTCATGTGATGATGTATCTTTATCTAACCATGTCTCCGTTCCTAAGATTATATCAGGTTTAGCCGAGTCAATAATTTGGTTAAGGAACCACTACACATGATTTCATTTAAATGGAGATAACTGAATTGTATTTGAATATTTCACGGCATCAATTGTCGATTTAATGGTGTAATTTTCACCAATTCCACGGTTGAAATAGCATGACATATTTTTTTAAATTTTAGCTGATTACCGCTTATGTCACTGATCTTGTCAATAATACGGAAATATACCTATATGATGTATGTATGTCTATCCTACACATGATTACATTAGAATGGAGATAACTGTATTGTATTTGAAATTTCACGGCATCAATTGTCGATTTAATGGTCGCAAATATCCGTTTACTGGTTCCGCTAACGCGTCGCCAGTAAACTCAATTTGCAACCATCAAATCTCCAATTGATGCCTTGAAATTTTCAAATACAATACAGTTATCTCCTAAGTACAACTACCAAAGCAGCGCTTGCATGTGACCGTAGAGTAACACAACGGGTACAACTAGTGAAGCCTGAACTGCTGAATACCTACAGAGTTACACGAGTTCGCACCCCTGTTTTAGCGCGGTTCATGTTACTCAATCTTTAGTTTTCTACGTAGCATTTTGTCCAGCATTGTTTGTTTTTTTCTTTTAGTAATTATATTGTCGGTTTTTCTTTTAGTAATAATATTGTCGGTTTTTCTACGAATTACACTTCTGGTTACCCTCTTGGCATCTTCTAACTTTTCTGATTGATGGCTAAGATTAATAAAATAAACAAACAAAATGATTTCCCGGAGGAAGCCTTGGAACATAAATAAAGGATCTAGTTTCTCCGTTCCGGTGTACTGGCAGCCACTCCGAAAGGATAAAATACACATATCACCCTTAGGACGAACTGTTGATAAGTAGTGTCTATAGTGTAACAAGGAAATTCACGATTCATAACAAAACAACAAAACATGTTTTACCTCTACATTACTAACATCTATGCCTCGTTGCGTAGGGAATACGGACACATTGTTTTATAATCAAATCGATTAGATATTTCTTTATACTTGTATACATCTCATTACGGTGATAAAACTAGGAGGCAAGATTTATTGAGCTAGCAATTGATCTTTTAGCCTCTCATCTATTTCCCGCGCTATTTTCAGTCTGGTTCAATCCATATCTTGACCAAATATCATGTGGCTATTGAAAAAAACCGTAATCAGTATTAACCGCTATTGACCGATATATCTTTCAGATTAATGGAATATAGACAGCCTTGTCATAAATCACCTGGGAATATACATTGATAATGACATACAATATAGTATAAAATATATCTAATTATGTTACAAGTTAATATAAACCAAATCATTCTAATCAAGTTAAAACATTCCCGGGAGTCAGATATTACACGTCCTCTACGTCACCAGTGGCACGTGATACAGGTAGTCAAGGAGGAATACTGGACATTTATGAATGCAATATAAAGATGACCAGATCTGAAGAATTAACAATAACAGAGATAAATGTCAATACTTTCTTATTGTTCCTAATTACAAATAATAACTATATTGAATTTTGAATGTATGGTTGTCATGTCATCGAAACAAGACTAGTTTGTAATTGTGTTTATACGATACAATTAACGGTTAATCCAATAAAATGGCATCATCAGAGTTCTCTAAGTGTGAATTTAAACTTATAATAGCTTTAGATATCTGTCGTTTGTCTAACGTGACTGCCAAGGGTGCGTTCAGGGTAGGTTTGTGTATAGGAAGTTCTTGTTCAGGTTAAAACCATTGTCCTTTTACATTGATTCGTTATTACCTCTTAATTTGAGGCCCAACGTGAGTTTATTGTCATTATGTTGTATCATCCATCGTTGGTAAGAAAAATGTGAAGCTACCAAAGGGTTAATAGAATGTAAATCTAATGACATCCAATATACAATGGACAAAAGAAGAAACAAAAGGACAAACAGCGATCAACAAAACACTACACATAAAACTAACGATCGGGCAACACGAACACCACCAACAATCGGGAGGTAACTCAGGTACTCCGGAAGGGTTAGCAGCTTCCTGCTCTGCATGTTACACCCATCGTGTGAGAGTAATGACGAGCCAAGTAATCTTTTCATAGTCCATCTTATCCTTCGAAACCACCATGGATTTTTCCGGACATAATCCTACTGACAATTCCAGTTGTCAACCAATTTTAATTATGTCATCGCATTAGCTTAAATTAAAAAATAATCCTTTGACAGTCCTTTGTTTTTTTTTGTACCTTTCGTCTAAGAAAACCCATAACAACAAAAATATAAAATATAACAGAACAAATAAAAAAAACTACGTTCTCCGGAAGGGTTACTTCTCCAGCTTCATTAATGCCACCTTTCATGAAGTCCAAATTTCAAAATTATGAAAAGAGAGTTTAAACATTGATCATCACCATTTCTACCAATATCAACAAAACGAACAACTAACTCTCATTTCAAATCATTCAGTACAAAACAGACCACGACATATAACATTGCTTATGTTGGTCCTGGCTTGTCATAGGTACAATAATGTTGTGGGATTACATCTTTTTGCGAAGCTTTCATTTCTTAATCTTTATTTTTTGTGTTATGGTTTATCGACCATCGTTTGTCTTTTTGTTCTCTTTTTATTGACCATTTTAGTGTCTGTTCTCTGATTTACGGCTTCTGATAACCCTTTTGGTATCTCCTGGAATTAGGGATTATCAAGTACATCTTTGAAATATGTCGGCAATTAGTTGTGATACTAGAGTTCCGTATTGATCCAACAATTCATGTATGTGACCATAGAGCTGGTCAAGCTATGCTCATGTAGCCTTCGATCTGTACTAGGGAATACAAGATAGAATGATTGATTGGTGTTTAACGCCAATTTCAACAGTAATTTAGCTATATCATGACGCGAACAACTGATATGAAATTATTTCCATGTCTAGATGAGACCCTAAGAAAGAGGACAATGTTGTGTATAAAATAATAAAATTATATACGAGAGTATATAAATAAAAAGAAAAACATAAAGGAAATCAGAAAGTACGTTATCTATCAATATTTTGGTACATAATGTTGTTTTTGTTTAAATATCTAAAAAAAATCGTGTTGCCTGCGACATTTTTAAATAAACCAGATAAGTTGTTGATGTTGTAGAATGTCTGACTTACATCAACAACATCTACGCAGTCGAGTATAATATGTTTCTGTGAATAATTAATTACAATCACATGGAATACATTCACGTCGTTGTTCATTATTTAATTAATAATTACGTACAAGTCTACTATGACCAATACGACATTTGGTCAAGACCACCTATCCCTTGTGGTTTTGACCATATGAACAATGAGTCTTCCCAACTATTGAATCTATTTCGTGCAATTTATTATTCATATGATGGTCACAACTGTTCTGTCTGAGCTTTAGAATATATTTCACTATAAAAGGCTTAAATTCAGTATTCTGAATACAAACAATTAGATATTGATATTGGATCATCCAATGCGTTCTTGGCGTTCTGGTCAACGACTGTGTTGCCATGGATACCTATATGAATAGGGATCCATTTGAATACACTATCTTTACCAATAGCAACAAGACGTTTATAAATTTCAATTATCTTAAAAATTAAAAGGGGTTTCGGCTTTACTACTCTAAAATACGAACAGGAAGGAAAAAGAATAGATCATGAATTTACTTTCATCAGGAGTGATAACTAATTTTAAAGCAAGGCCTAATTATAGCTTCTGCAATGACGATCGATTTGGCAGAAAGCAACGTGCTGATGCTACCCTATCAACATCTGTAGAACCATCAAAATAATTTACAGAATATTCAGATATCAATAATGTAATTTCAGCAACAAATGTTATTGAATTAGTCAATGGTTTGTTTCAGTTTTCTTTTACATTTTCTAAGTTAAAAAACTAAGGTATTTTTGGATTGTTTGGTCACCGAATCGATATCACAATTTTCAAGGTGGGATTTTATTCGTAGGACAAAAGATTTAATTGTTATTAACTGTTTATCATACCAATTTTCATGTAAATGAGTTAATAAACAGTCATTATCAAGATATGAAGGATAAGACTTCAATTTAGTTGCATACTGGAAACCAATTTTGATACGTCTGTGTTCCAGTGAAGGACATAAGCATTAACGTACAAACTCTCACGTGCTAGTTGTATGCAATAACTCTGGTCATTAATTTACTCTCTACTTGCTCTGAAATATGTTAGTTGTAGACCATAATTCCGGTCAATAGCTTACTATCTACTAGCTGTGATATAGTTGTAGACCATAATTCCGGTCAATAGCTTCTACTAGCTGTGAATTAGTTGTAGACCATAATTCCGGTCAATAGCTTACTATCTGCTATCTGTGAAATATGTTAGCTATAGACCATAATTCTGGTCAATAGCTTACTATCTACTAATTGTGATTTAGTTGTAGACCATAGTTCCGGTCAATAGCTTACTATTCAATAGCTGTGAAATATGTTAGTTGTAGACCATAATTCCGATCAATAGCTTACTAGCCAACTCTAGTCATAGACAAATCTGGTCCGTAGTTTAAAATCTACCAGCTGGAAAGATCTGCTAATGTAGATCAGTGTTCCTGTCAGTATTTTTGCAATCTACCAGCTGCAAAGACCTGCTAGTACATACCAGTAGTCCAGGCTTACGATCTAATAGCTGTAAAAACCATGACTTGGTCAACAGTTTACTGTTATTCAATTTGATTATATTTTTTTCCCTGGTCGTCAGCTGATCTAGCGTTGTCACTGAATTTGATAAAATGATAGAGGAAATAGCCATTCAAATTTAAATAATGAAGTGTCTTCAGTTTGAATATTTGATAATACCCTTGAGGCAGAGTCAATGTCTTACTTGCTAAAACGTCTGTAGTACCCCTAATACATTTTCCAACAGGTTAAATGTCAGGCTGTCAATTGTTAATTTAATGTCAATTTCTGTCTGTGTAATGGACATTCATTTTCAATCATAGTCATATTCCGTAAGGCATAATCTTGAATTTAACACACACCACCTTTTGATAATGTAATATAGCATGACATGTATTATGTCAATGATATGGATGACCTTAAGATGACTGATCCCCTTTCTTGACAATTCTAGACTATATAACCAATTACATTAATCAGAGGTAACATCTGATATCTCATGACTTTATATGGTTGATGGGATCATATTTATCGACTTTAAGAGGATTTTTTTTTCAATTTTCTTTATTGAATGCGATTTTTTGTGTAACAGTATTCCATAGTAGAACTCAACCTTTTATCGAACTTGACTATATATATATATGTATATATGAGTACCACGGCGGGTGTTTTATATGAAGGAGGAACTGCTTACCCTTGGCGAGCACCTGTCTTCACCCCATGTTTTTTGTTGGGTCCGTGTAGCTAATATTTTTATTTCTCTGTGTTATGTTGTGTGTTTGTGCTTTGTTTGTCTTCATCCTGTGTCTTATGTGCCAAATTTTGCCAGTGTCTCTGGATTGTCCATTCTTGATTGTCCCTTCGGTTTTTCTCAAGTTTGACCCACTCCTATGTCATGTTTACAAGAACCAAAGAGAGTCAATTTGTTTCATCTTTGTGTTTGTACTGTTTGTTTCTATTGTCCCTTTACCCGAAAGTCTCTTTGGATGTTGGTTCGCTAGGTTCATCCAAGCAATGAATCATATGCGTTGTAGGTGGCCTAGGTGATCGAATGGTTAATTAAGGTGGTTAATGTGACTAATGTCTGACTACAAGCCTAACTCCCTGCTAAGCTTTTAAGACATATACTCACGACACTGAAACATTGCTTTAATGTTAATCCCACTTTGATAAAAAAAAAACAAACGCAACATTTTCGTTCCATTGTTAAACAACCATTCCCGTTTTATTAGATTTTGATTAGTTGAATAACCATTGATGTTTGCATGGTTATAAATTTGTCAAACTTTATTTGTGTTTGTCACAAGTATTTACTTTGGACGATCAATGAACACGTTGTTTTGTTAATTAATCTAGTTGTGTTTTATTTTGTATAATCAATTGCCAGTATTACAGTATTAAACAATCTTTGCTTTTTATTAGATGATTTTAATATACTACAGTCGACTAAGTACTTTTCTCACGATAAGTGAATAAAACATATCTGACATGGATTCGTTAGTTACACCTTAATACATATACCAATATCCATTAAAACCCTTTTTTCTAGATGATCTTACGTCATAATAATAGATTTTTAAATAGTAAGAAATATTGAAAGAAACTTTTCTTTAGCATTCTGCTCCCATTTGCATTTATCGTTGTGTCAAGAGAAGAATTTATAGTCGCTCTTCGTAACCTATCTAGAAGGTTCATGTAATTTACAACCCAAAGCCCAGTGCGGAATTAAAGTTCTATTTCTTAGGACATAAATAATTATATTCTTGACAGGATGAAATGTACTAAACCATTGATTTTTCTCTTTTTATCTATACTATGAATTTGGCAAATATGTTCTCACTAACAAGCATATATCGATTCACAAAAAGATGACGATTTTTGATAAATATATATATATATATATATATATATATACTTGGGCATCATACTAAATAATGTCCCATTCGCTGTAGCTAGTGGTTTTTTTTGTACGACATTAAATAGCACATATTTGTCCAATATCTAATATGAGATAAATAAAAACGTAGATATCTAATTTAGTGCACACTACCCGATTCTATTTGATTTGATTTTTGGTGTTTAACGCCACTTTCAACAATATTTCAGCTATATCATGGGTACCAGTATTAGTGGTGGAGGAAGTCGGAGTACCCAGAGAGAACCACTGACCATGGTCAAGCAACTGATAAACTTTATCACTTGTGGCTGCGAGTCGAGTGCACCCTTTTTGTAGTTTACAAAGCCGGGCGCGAACCCATGCCGTATTGGTGATAGGCTTGTATAAGTTGTTAGATCCAACGACCTAACTCATTGAGCCACCTAGGCCCCCCACCCGTTTCTAATTTCATTGGTAATGTTCATAGTCAAAAGATTGGAAAACCAAATAATTTAAAAGTCTTTGTGAGAAAGTAACGAAAAGGCCCCAAAACAGAATAAAATAGAATGGAAAAGGCTTCGACTTTTGAAACTTTATAAAATAGATTTGTGAAACTGTATAAAAAGTAGTGAAAAGGGTTTGTCTACCAGAATGAAATAGAACATAAGAGGTCACCCGCCTTTACAACAACATGGATTGATTACTGTCCACCATTTTAGGCAAAAAGTAAATAAAGGATAGAGAAAACCGAACGGACAATCTAGTCTAAATCAACAATGATATTCTCATGGTACAAAATGTATATTAACATACAAATGTACATTCTGAAGGCCAACATAAATCATTAGTTCCCATTGGACAAAAGTGTGAAAGAATTCATGATCTTATCTGCTCTGTACTAATACTTGACAATAGCGCAATACAGATGAACATACACAAGTATAATGATCTTCCCTTAAACGGCAACATAATTGTAGCTTGTTATACTCTATTTCACAAAGAAGACTTATAAATCGTCTTTAAGCTGCATAAAATGCAAAAATAAACAGTTTCAGAAACTGCTTACTGCTTCATCCCAGGTTTTTAGTGGGGTTCGGGCTGCTCGATCTTTATATTTCTGTGTAATGCTTAGTAGATCGTTGTCTGTCCTTTTCGCCTTTCTCGCTTGACCATTGTTCCTTTTCGCCTTTCTTGCTTGACCATTGTATGTTCTGTCCTTATTCTATTTACGGCTTGTGATTACCCCCCTTTGGTATCTTCAAACATTTGTTTCTTCAGAAACCACCCTGATTTTGATACGTTCAATAATAGTAATGCACATAATATCTTGATTTTGACAGTTTCATGTTTATTTTTGAGATTTGTGTTATGTAAGTAGGGTATGTCCAATTTGATGTTTCATGTTGTTGATATGTTCACCTTTTTACCGTTTAATCAATGTTCGTATCGTCATTATACACGCGACGGGTGTCAGGTATGAAGCAGGTCTGGTGTTTGTCAGAGGTTGTTGGATCAAACTTTTTTTCTTTCTCTGTAATCTCATGTTTATCTGGCGTTGACTAACTGGATAACCAAGCAAAGTTTTTAGTGCAAAAAAAAAAAATACGGACAGTGCATGCACTGACACGGTAAGTTTAAGATAGTAATAATATATATGTTTGAACAATAAATAAGCTGGAAACATAAGAAAGTGCATTTCTCCTCGTAAACAAGCAATAAAATTATTAGAAATACTATATTAGTGATAAAATTGTGTGAAGAAGCAAATTTATTTGTCTATTTCCATAACTTTACCAAGCGTCTATTAACATCTTGTGATCTATCGACAAATTCTTAAGAGGCAAGTAAGTGGGAACCAAGCTACTAGCTGTAGAGAAGTAATTTTTCATTTACGAATGTTACTTATATAAATAAATAGATGTAGTGAAATAAATATAAATTTACATAACATAGACAATATTTTAATTGCTATCAATTATATGAAATAAAAATAAAGATCTTAGTTTTCATTTAAAGGACATTTTTAAATATATCTAAAATCGGGTGTCGTTTTGTCTGGACATTTACATCACATAGACATCTTTCATTTTTAATTACTACAAAAGTTGTGAAATAAAAATAAAAGATCTTATTTTTACTTAAGGACATTCTGAAGCCAGGCTTAAAATCGAGTGGCATTAATTTTAGGAACCCTCAGTACCTCCCGTCTTACGCGGAGTGATTTACAGCCGAATAAGAAAACAAGAGGCATAAATTCAATTACATATTTCATCTTCACCTCACATTATCTTATAATAGACTGATATATTCCACAGATATCAATAAAGCTCTGTATTTGTATTATAATCATTGATTCCTTCAGTATATCTACATGTCCGCTGTGGATATTGGTTATTGTTTTATAAAATCATTATTACAAATACTACAATTGAGAATTATATTCCCCCCTAAATAATGTGATAGTAGATTATAATAAGCTTCAACCATAATGTGACAATGCAGAAGAATTTCCCCGAAGGCTAGTTTCTATATCGACACTAAAAATTGACTGCTCCGAGCAGCCTGCAGTATTGCGGGACGCCGTGAATTATTTAGTTATCACTGTTTGAGAGTCGTCATTCACTTACTGATTTATCATTAAACTAGCTTGATTCATCAAATTCTTTTTAAAAAAAGAAGAAGAAGAAGAAGAAGAAAAATTGATGTTGTGAACGAATAGGAAAATTTATAGTTATTTCTGGTTAACTCTAATATTAGAAAACGTTTTAAAATATGGATACGTAAAAGTTTGTAAAACTCGTATATCACAAAAAGATAGTGATCCAGGATTATGTGTGTCAAAAGCGTAATCAGGGTTTTGGATTTAAATTGTGATGGTGAAAATTTGTAACTACAGTAGCTTAATATTTGCAGGAAATGTTACTGTCTTATTAATCGTATCCATGACAACTGACTATTGGGAGTACAGAGGTTTTAATTCAACGTTATTAAATTCAACACTGCATAAAATTAAAAACGCCGAAATTATGGTACCTCGTGATACTAAATCTTATATACAGTTGTGGTATAAGAGAAAACAAATCGACAGTGTAGACAACGAAGAGGAGGAGGGACCATTATTACACCAAGAAACATTATACCAGCCACCAATATTTGTCAGTAACTTCTTCAAAAATGACAATACACATATCCAGCAAAAGAAATCATCTGTGATAACATCCAATCTAGAAGGAGGGATGGTGGTCTTGTTCCAACAATATGGGAATTTGTTCCGAGATTGTGATGCACTAGAAGGTAAACTTCATCATATTAGCTTTTCATTTCTTCTTCTGTCCATCTGTTAAGTAAGTTACTATAATTATAAAATGCTATTGTATTGTCCTTGTTTATGTTGCCATTCACTGACCCTGCTATTGTATTGTCCTTGTTTATGTTGTCATTCACTGACCCTGCTATTGTATTGTCCTTGTTTATGTTGCCATTCACTGACCCTGCTATTGTATTGTCCTTGTTTATGTTGTCATTCACTGACCCTGCTATTGTATTGTCCTTGTTTATGTTGTTATTCACTGACCCTGCTATTGTATTGTCCTTGTTTATGTTGTCATTCATGTGTGGTGATTTTGAGTGGAATCAAATCTGAGTAGTTTTGTTTTTATTGTTTGTTGGTTTTTTTTTCTTTTTATTACTGTTTGTTCATATCTGTATTATTGTTGGAGATCCAACTATCTATCAAGAGAGTGAGGGCTTGTGATCTCATTATTAACCTGTTCAACCTGGCACATTTTTGTGCCTGTACCAAGACAGGACCTGTATTTCCAATGTGTGTACCAGTATTGCCTCGAGAGGTGGTTGTTCGTTTTGTTGATATTGGTGGGATTGTTTAAATTTTATTTTTGTAAGCCAAGGTTCCTAACGACGACAAAATCATACCACGGTTATACATTAACGACGACAACAACATACCAGTGATACTTGACGACGATAACCATATCTACCCAGGAATCCGAACTATGTTTGCATAATTTATATATATATACACAAAGTTGAGTGAAAATCATTGATTCAAAACCGAAAATTGTTGATAAACAATTGTTACATAATCACATACAACAAAGTTGAATAAATAACAAGATAATATGCAAAGGTGGGATATAAAAAGTGCCCACATACAAAACAAATTAAATAAAAGTCAGATATCATGTAAAGATGCTATACATATTTAGACATCAATATTTAATAATAAAAACAAAACCAAACAACATGAAATAAAAATACCTAAAATAATATCTCATAGTCTATTTAGGGGTGGCAGAGGGTGGGATTTTAAAATACTTCAAGATATAATTTATCGATCAATTTTGGAAAAAGCTTACCTCTTTGGACGTTAGCTGCCGACTGACCACATGTTGAAGCGTTTGCGGTAATTTGATAACCTATAACCTAATCCAGGGAATTAGCCAATGAAAATAATGCATGTTAATTAACATGAATGTAGATGATGACCTTAATCTCGTGTGAAAGATTAAATTCCCCAAATGTGCTATGCAATAGGAAAATTACTTGAAAGGGGAACTTGCTGACAAAAACTCTTTTATTTCCCATAAATTTTATTTTTGTAAGCCAAGGTTCCTAACGACGACAAAATCATACCACGGTTATACATTAACGACGACAACAACATACCAGTGATACTTGACGACGACAACCATATCTACCCAGGAGTTTGCATAATTTATATATATATACACAAAGTTGAGTGAAAATCACTTATTCAAAACCGAAAATTGTTGATAAACAATTGTTACATAATCACATATAACAAAGTTGAATAAACGACAAGATAATATGCAAAGGTGGGATATAAAAAGTGCCAGACATCCATAAAAGGGACCCCCCACCCGAGGACGCCTTGGTGAGAGAAAGGTTATGGAGAAATACAGAAAAAAATAGAATTTATTTAAAACACATAAATGCAGAGCAAGCCCTGTTGACCTCTACAAATTCTATCAAAACAACAAATTGGCCAAATTATTTCTTATACATGCAATACAACATTTGTAGAGCAAGCCATGTTGACCTCTATCAAACAAGTTGACCTTACATTTTCCTATAATACAATATTTGTAGAGCAAGCCATGTTGACCTCTACTTATTAAGTATTAAAAATTGTGCAATCGTATATAATGTTGGAAAGCATTGGATTTCCATCTACCCATATGTTGAATTACTGCAAGGGGTACGCTCCTGGCGGCAGCAGATATGGCTGCTCCAATTCTAAAGCTATGTCCTGTATACAGATTAGTATTTAATCCTATAAACTGAAGCAATAATTTCAATGAGGATTTGAAAAAATAAGACGAAACTGGAGTACCACATCTGAATTTAAACAATGGGCCTGAAGTATGACTAGATATCTTTAAATAATTCATAAGTGCCGATACTGGACACAAAGCATTTTGCTTAACGCTTGAAATAAAAAGTGTTTTGGGCTGTAGATCACTATGTTTATAATATTTTAATATAACAGTCATATTTACATTCTCACTATCAACTTGCTCCAATTTAATGTCTCCCCTTTTATCACTTTCTGTTCATTTTTCACTGCAATTTCACCAATGCGCAGAAAACAGAAATAAGCAAAAGTCATCATTGCCTGCAATAAGGCTCTATTAAAATTATCACGAATTACTACAGGAAGAGCATTAATTAACTTCTGAAGAATGTCTCGAGTTATTGGCAATCTCATATCAGATGTTGGCCGTAATTTTTGGGTGCCCTTTAAGATTTTCTTTATCAAAGATGAATTAGCAGGATCTGGTAACGCGTTTATCTTGTGAACAAAAGTTATAGCCGATACATAAGATGCAATGGTAGATGGTTGATAATTCCTTAAAAATAAATACGAAATGAAACTTGAAAGCATTATATGGGTAGATGGAAATATTTGAACAGCAGGAAAATATTCTTGACAAAATTGTTCATAAGTCCTCAACATTCGAGAGTAAGATGAAACTGTGGCGGCAGACAGTGATGCCTTTACAAGAGCATTAGTTATAGAACCAAAAGGTGAAGTGGAACCTGTACTGGTGTTAAATTTAACCAAGGGGCTATACGATGAGCTTCCTGAAAAGAAAAACGAGAGAGCAGGTCACAAATTATGTTTGTCTTACCGGGTATATGTTTGGACCTAAAATGGATATTGTGTTTCAAAGCTCTTAAAACCATTCTGCGTACAAGTTTCATAATAATTTTATCCCTTGATGAAGTTTTATTGATAATATTAGCAACAGCTGCATTATCTGTCAAGAAAAGAATCTTATGATTAGCCAGACGTGAACCCCAAATGTCTAAAGCCAAGACTATAGGAAATAATTCTTTAACTGTAATATGGAAATCTTTAAACTCGTTAGGCCATTCCCCTACAAATCAGCTGTTGCCAAATACTGCAACAAAACCACCATGGACTCCAGCTGCATCGGAAAATAATTTTATCACATCTGAGGAAATCCAATCTTTAAACAGAAAACATGATTTTCCATTATATTCTGTAATAAAGTTGTACCACATTTTCAAGTATAATCTGGCCTCAGCATTCAAAGTAATTTTAAAATGTGAGGATGTATGACCAATGGTTAAATCAAATAATCTGCGGAGAAATGCTCTACCCGGTACTATAACTCCACAAGCAAAATTTAACAGGCCCAGTAAAGACTGAAGGTCCTTCAAGGATATTTAACCTAATCCAGGGAATTAGCCAATGAAAATAATGCATGTTAATTAACATACATGTAGATGATGACCTTAATCTCGTGTGAAAGATTAAATCCCCCAAATGTGTTATGCAATAGGAAAATTACTTGAAAGGAGAACTTGCTGACAAAAACTCTTTTATTTCTCATAAATTTTATTTTTATAATGTTAATAAATGTGAAGATGATTTAGATGTGTGATCACAGAGTTAATAATTGAAAAATAAAATGTTGATATATTGAGTCAATATTATTTTCTTGCTTACTTTTTTTCTGTATACACGAAAATTAATATATGACGGCAAACAACATACAACAGATGATATTTTGAGCTGAAGAGTTTACGAGCGAGGAAACTTTTTGAACCATGTATACTCAAACAGGCGTGTATTTCTGTTTATTACAGAAATGTTTAATTAATGATAATTACTAAAAACGTTTCCTTGTTTAATAAACATAAATAGCATTAAGATAATTTTAGAAATATAAATAATATATTTGTCATTCAATACAAGAAAAAAAAACAACAAAAGCAACAATAATTGTCCCAGATTGAAAATTTTCAATGTCAATATGAGCAAAATAATTCCACCAAACTGTTAAACTGAGACGCTATTTGTAATGATTTAACCAGGGGGCAATATGGGTAAGACTTCCTTATGGCACCCCCACCAATTTTTTTTTTATAAATTAATTTTAAAATAAGGGTTAGGGTTAGGGTAAAGTGTTAGTTAGTTGGGTGGGGGCGCCATAAGGAAGTCTTTCCGCAATATGGAATTGTTTATTTGCATAACTTCAAAATGCGTGAAATACCAAGCTAGGAGAGTAAAAGGTCACGTGTGTGTTAGGGGTATCAACTTTTCCACTGTTTCTACAATTTCAGAATATATTTTGGAACTCAGCAGACGGTTTGAATGTTTTTGGTTTCCATTTTATTAACAAATTATATATAAATAAAATTGTTTGGTCAAATATTCAGTCATACATATTTTATTTCTCAAATATTCAGTCATTTATTCTATTTCCAGACTCAATGTCATTTTTTATGAAAAGAAGCAAAATACGACTTAATGTCAAATATTACTTGAGTTAAGAAATATTTAAAAAAAGAAATGATTCTAAATGACATATTTTTGGTATTATGATCATAGTGAAATTATAGGACGTTAATAATCTCATTATAATGTTACGAGAAAAGTTCGAAAATCGAAAACGGATAAGCAGAAGTCATAAATGAAAGGACAAGCAATACACGGAGAACCTAAGATTGAGCAACCCAAACCTTACAATGATCCGAGAATGTACACAGGTGCCCAGAGTGATAGCAGTTTCTTCTCCACTTGTGACACCCGTTATGATAGTAGTTCCTTCTCCACTTGTGACACCCGTCTTGCTACTCATGTTAAAAATTTAATAATAAGTCATATTCGGAAGTTACTATAAAATTATAGACAAAGTACATATATCTTTTATTAAGCACAATTTAAACGAGCTTCTATAATGTTTTGACTACTACAATTAAATAAGGTGCATTGTTTTTATAATAATGATTTTCTCATTTGCTCCCTTTATGCCATTTTGCAACTAAAAAAAAAGTTGTTCCTCTCTTAATTCAGTGCGATATTGCGTAATGTAATGATAATATTTGTCTGTCTTTAATATGATTCGTAATGGAGAATATAAGACTAAATATAGATTCGTTAAGACTAAATAACGAGCCCCCTCAGTCCCGAGAGGATTATTATTTACAATTTACATTTTGTATAGTATTATCTTACTAAATAGAACATATATATCAAATTTAGTGCACACGACACGTTTCTGAAAGAACATTCATCTGGTACGCTCAATGCCAAAAGATGGGAAAGCCAAAAATTCATTTCTTATATATAAATACTAGTATATACATGTACTCTTGGTTTTAACGCAATATACATTTCGTAAAAGGAAAAGAATAAAAATCTTGACTTTCTGTAAGGGAAATTGATTAACATGTATGATATCTTTGGGGGAAAAATCCGGCGTATATATCCGCATGGCGGCTTGTTGATTGATACCTTTAACTTCATACGGTACAAAGTCGATACAATATGTCATTACATGCTAATTGTCAAATGACAAACAACCTTGGGCACAGCATGAAACGACCAAATCGAGTTCACATGGTCTTTCTCCTGCACAGCAAGTGTTATTAGTATGCAGAATTTGTCTGAAAAGTGCAGGAATGAACTTCACAAGGAATTAACAGAAAAATAAAGCTAGTAAAATCGGACTACAAATACCAAAGTAATGAGTATTGATCCCTTTTGGCCCCTCATATTTCGTTAACGACAGTGAAACCTGTCTTAAACAGTACCCTTTATATACAACCGCCACGATATAACTGACATATTGTTTAATGTGGCGTTAAACACCACAAACCACAACCTTTATATACAGGTTTGATTGTAGTCATCATTTTGGCTCCTTTTAACCTTATATCTGAACACCATAAGAGATAGGTCAAATCTATTGGACAACCATCAGAAGGACATTTCATAAGTGTAAAAAGGATACACCATCATCAATTTTATAGGGTTCGTAACATTTTGTACCCCGTTACATCTGGAAAACGGTAAGATCCATACACAATTCATTGGTATATATTTTATAATAAGGAGGATTTTATAGGTAACATAAAGAAAAGAAATCATCAAAATGTGTTGAAAATAAAGCTACAAATGCAAAATGACAGCAAGTAAACAAACCAAAGAGAGTAAACAGAATAACCTAATATGTATGAGGGAGATTAACAGGAGTTTTATTTAGGAATCGTTTAATTACAAAGCATAAATATATCCAATAAACCAGGGGGAAGTCGTGGTCGTGATCGTATGGTAGTTAGATTTATAACTACCTATGTAATCAGTATATATCACCACTCAATTTGTGAGTTCGTAACCCGCTCATAGTGAGGTGTACTCGATATAACATTATGTGATAAAGTTTGTCAGTGACGTACGGCAGGTCGGTGGTTTTCACCTGGTACCCTGGTTTCGTCCGCCAATAAAACCGACCATCACGATATAACTGAAGTATTGTTGAAAGTGGCGTAACACAATGACCCCCTTTAATAAACCATGTCAGTGTCGAAACACTGACTATTATGCGAGTCATAGATCACCATCAGAGGAGCTCTATTTCATAAATTTTGAAAATACCAAGTTCCTTCTTCCTTACACATGAAACATGCAAAATGTTATGACATTGTATATTGATTACGTCAAATTAATCTAACACAGACTAAAACAACTAATCAATTAAGTGTTTGACCTTTAAACCATAACATTAAAAGTTACAATAGACAAGCACTTTTAACAGCGTACCTCATAATCCTATAAAAACTAACATTGAGTAATTTTAATCTACTATATAAACAGTTTTTAAAGCCATGCCATTTCATCCTTGCCTGCAAGTAGTATTTAACCGTAACCACTTAATTACTGTGATTGATTGATTTCCATGCCAACATTTCTATATTTTCTCAGACTAAAAACAATTTTAATGGATATAGATCAGCGAAGAGGAATAAAAAGGACATGATATGTACATTGCACTAAACAAGGATAGAGCTTTTGGAATGAACTTGTATATCTTATATACAAAAATGAGAGAAAACTAACAAGTGGAAAATACAAATCTTTGGAATAAAAGGGGATTAGGATTAGGATTAGGGCTAGGGTATGGTGGTTACTACCACTTTCAACAATATTTCAGTTATATCGTGGTGGTCAGTTTTATTGGCGAAAGAAACCGGAGTACTCAGAGAAAATATAGTGCCCTTGCCGTTGGCTCAGGCACTATACCACACCACGCCAGACAACACTATAGGAGAACAGTTCACTCAGGAGTAGACCATAATAGAATATTAGTACATAACATACGAAAATGCTGTATTTTGATTGGATAATCAGTGTGTACTATTTTTGAACAGTACACTTGACAACGGGTGATTATACCCAGCGACGGGAACTATGCCAGTTTCAAACGATTTCCCGCGGGTGCTATATCTGTGGCATAGATTTTCCCGCGTAATTTTTATATATTTTTGTCAAGATTCCCATCCATTAATGAACAAACTACAGGTCATGCAAACTGAAAACAGACCTAAAAATACTTTTAGTTAACAAGCATTTAACTTCATTAACTGCAATGTTACCATTAATTATTAACAGTAATTAATTCATACGGAAATGTTCCATTTCAACATATTGAACAAAAACTTGTTACATGTACTTTTCTTATGAAAAAAAGATGTGATTTGTTGACTTTCAGTTTTTGTTATTAACGATACTTTTATAATGTTACATTGTAAATGTTGTTATTATTATTATAATGCTGAATTTGAGTGTGTTTTTTTTATATCCAGAATGGAATGTTATGTACTAAATATATTATTTTATCCTGCAATGAGCACTCTAGTAAGCAAATAGCATGTGTCGAATACAGGTGTGCTGTATTTTGTATAATATACAAATACAGCTTCAAGACACGCCACATGTTATAAATAGAACATACAGATCTGCCATCTTGAAAATGTGATATCCTACATGTCATATTTACAACAATACACACAAAAGTAATTAAAAAGCTTACCTTGAAAACTTATTTTAGTTAAATTGTATCAAACTTGAAGCGTACACGAAGCCAAATAACGTCTAATCTTTACGTTTCAAACTGGAAGTCTTCATATGACGTCAATGACGTCATCTTGGTTATGTTCAGTTTGTGAGTGATGTGCCGGAGTTTATACATAGATAATTTCATAAAAAACAGTGTTTAATCCTATAGTAAACGTTTATTTACGATTTAAAATTGCAAGATAAATACAATACATGTGCACTGTCGAAGCATATAGGTAAATATGTGTATTCGGCGCGAAACGTGGGAAAAGGCTCGGCGATATTTTGTATAATATACGAATACAGCTTCAAGACTTACTTTGGGGCCCA